>JASCZW010006050.1:0-115195 GCA_034211315.2 Aedes japonicus
AATATGATTTACTGGTACACGATTTTCAGTCAAATTGACAACATTGTTCAGGCTACGCCAACCAGTGCCACCACAGAAAGGTCAGCTGGCAGTCTTTTGAGATCATGTGACTCGTAGATAGGAACTTGTATTGACAGGAGGTCGGTCGCACCCTCCCTCCAGGTTGTTAACTGGCCATTTGAAACCCATTTAAATTCACAGTCATACGTATACATTTAAATACTGAAGTAGAAAGAGTTCAAATTCGAAAGTATGTTCAAACTAGAAAGTATGTTCAAAATTCGAACACTTGGAAGCGATAAGTAAAAATAATAAATCAAATTTATGTATAAATGATTTAACTACTGCTTTAAGCTTCGGAATGTATGCTTTAGTAGCAAAGAAACCATCGGAATTGGCTGTATATTAGGCAAAAAAATTGCAGATCACTTAGGTTTGGTGCGTGAATGCAGAGATTGATTGTAATTGCTCAGTAAACTTGTCAAAGTGATTTTCAAAACATTACCAGAGCATTTGCGTCTTAAACTATCTAATAGCTTTGTTGAAATTCAGATTTTTTTCACAGAAAAACTAGCTGACCCGGGTGCGAGCATTGCTACGCCTGCAACTAAATGAATTAACAATGGATTTTTTTTTAGAAAGAGTATTTTTTTGACTAAGAAGGGGTTCAAGCTTCTATCAGAACATTTTTCTCACCCGAGAAATACACAGTTTGTGTTTTAGTTATCTGGATAACTCTCATGTTTGGTTTAAATTTGTGTTTGGAATCTCCATAGAAACATTTCTTGCATTCAAAAAACCCCGCACGCCAATTTTGGTTCCATTTGCTTGATTTGTTCTCAAGTTTCACAGAAATTTGTGTTTCGTTTGTATGAGAGCCTTCCTCCCTTTCAGAAGAGAGAAGGGGTCTTAAACAACCATAAGAACCTTCCTCAACCCCAAACACTTCTGTATACATATCTTCACGCCAATCGTTAAGACAGACAGATTTTAATATATATAAAAACCACATACCAAATTGGGTTTCATTTGCTTGAAAAATTCTCAGGTTATACATGAATTTATGTTTCATTTGTAAGATAACCCCAACCCCATCCTCCCTCACTCAACAGAGGAATGGATCTTGAACTACCATAGAAACATTTCTTGCCTCCAAAAACCTCCACATTCCAAATTTGGTTCCATTTGCTTCATTAGTTCCCGAGTAACGCAGAAATTTGTGTTTAATTTGTATGGAAGCCCCTTCTCCTCCCTTCCAGAAGGCGAAGGAGTCCAAACCACCTTAGAAACAATTAGCTTTTTCAGAAACCTTCAGAAACCTGCCAAATTTGGTTCCAATTGTTTGATTAGTTCTCGAGTCATGCAGATGACATGGACCCTTTAGGATGGGAAGGGGTCTCAAACCAACATAGAAACATTTTTTGTCTTCAAAAACCACCACATGCTAAATTTCGTTCCGTTTGCTTGATTAGTTCCTGAATTATGCAGAATATTGAGTTTTATTTGTATGGGAGCCCACCCTTTTAGGACGGGGATGGTTTTTAAGCTACTATAGAAACTTTTCTTGCCTTGAAATTAATTACGAGGCAACGTCGAGAATTTTTATGTATATGAATGAATAAGAGAGTGTAACGAAGGAAGCGGCAATTGGTGAGATGTATCTGACTAGAACTATATAACGTCAACCTTATTTTTAAATAATATCAAATTCGTGCCTGGTTTAAAAAAAAAAAAAATATATATATATATATATATATATATATATGTATATATATATATATATATGTATATATATATATATATATATATATATATATATTATATATATATATATATATATATATATATATATACATATATATATATATATATATATATATATATATATATATATATATATATATATATTAGTGCATCACCAAATACGCGTCAATCAAGCATTGCACATACTAGCTTGATTGAAGAGATTTCGGTGAGGTCACTACTGGAGCAAGGGGCTTATTGTGTACGAAGATAGCTTCGGAATGCTACGCGTTCTTGAAATGGGCTATTGGAGCTCGCGGGTAGAGTCATGTCACCTTCTAATCCCCGGATTTAAGCTTTTTGCAACTCGTAAACAGCAAATATGAAACAGTTGCAGGAAGATTCTATCCATAATACCGCTGCCAGACAGTGGGAATTAAATTGTAAACACACACACACACAATAGAAACCTTTCTTGCCTTCAAAAACTCACACATGCTAAATTTGGTTTCTTTTTCTTGATGAGCTCTCGAGGTATGTAGAAATTAGTGTTTCATTTGTATAGAAGCTCCCCTTTCCAGAGAAGGGAGGGGTCTTTAACTACCATAAGAACCTTCTCCGGCCCCAAAAATCCCTGCATACAAAATTTCACGCCGACCGGTTCAGTAGTTTTCGAGTCAATTAGGTTCAGACAGACAGACAGACAGATAGAAATCCATTTTTATATACATAGATAGATAGATAAAAGGATTCATGGAATGATCATTTGCACTGGAAATTTTGCCCTGGGTTATTAGTGAAAAATCTATCAACATCTAGTTCTGAAAGTATTCAATACAGATGCAACCGAATGTATCAGACCTAAAAGCTATAACACAACCCTTAGGGCCAATTTCTTCACCTTCGCATAAATTTTAAACCAGATCCACCCATATAGTTAAACCTGGTTTAATGCTTAAGTGGTGGTGTAGAAATCAGCCTTTACCATGTGTTAATATGATAAAATCAGTATTTTTACAACCGTAACTTAATAACTATTGAAATTCAATTATATAACATATAAACAGATGATCTGGCAACGCTGAAATCCACCTAGTGAGATCATGAAGCTTTACACTCCCGCTTCACTTTACTCAATTTTTGAGTACAATTGAATGCTATCTCTTTTTCTCTCACGGAAATGTTACTCAATTTTCGTTAAAAAGTGGATCAACTCAATTTTGAGTGGTCCACTTTTTACATAAATTGAGTAACATGCTTCAGCGAAGAAAAAGAGATAGCATTCAATTGTACTCAAAAATTGAGTCAGCGGAAACAAGATGTAGACCGGGCGTCCACTGAAGTGACGGAGATGTAACATCTTGTCGACCTTCAGCCGGGATTCATTCTTTCTTTGCATTTTAAAACACTAAGAGAAGAGTTTCACTTCCGTGCAATTGAAATTTGCCTGAATTTAGACTAATGTGCCATAAAGCCACCAGCAGCAGAACGCAGCCATTTAATTATTTTTCCTTTTTTTCTCTCTTTTTCCAGAGTACGGGTAGAATATTATGTAAATGAAAATACATTCAAAGAAAGACTGCAACTATATTTTATAAAGAATCAAAGATCAAGTAAGTATGCTGTTTTTATTCAATCCAATCGACGATGAACATTTCCTAGTAACCCCTTCGATTGTCCTTCAATTTCCATATTCTTAAAATAGAAAACTTCCTATTTTTACCCCGCCGTCAAACCGACAAAAGACTGACACATTTTTCGGGTCCCCATCGTCAATATGTCATTATTCCCCACACACTCATCTAGTAATCATAGGAAGCGACAAGACTTCAAACGTCAACGGCGACATGCACGGAAATGCAATTTGGATTCGATTGAAACGAAAACAGAGAACGAAGTCGTTGCGTGACAGTCGGCAGTTTGTGGTGGTCGGTTGAATTTTTCATTCCAACAGCGTTTGGGGGGGGGGAGTATCGTGACTTGTCAAACACCACCAACGATGCTGACGGAGTCCATTAGGAGCTTAAAGCCCTCAAATTGAACCGACACCGTTGAAAGGGGTTGCTAGTTGGAAATGTCATCAGTTCCTAACCATTATTATTGCGGTTTATATTGACAATTTGCTTCTCTTTTTCACCAACAGGTTTAAGGATACGAATTGCTAATCTATTGTTTAAGTTACTAACTTGCATTTTGTACATAATACGAGTAGTGTCGGACCTAGATCCAACGTTTGCAACTTGGTAAGTGACATAGTTTTTGATTTCCTGGTTTTACTTACGACGCACCCAGCTGTCTATTTCCATCATGAATAAGTTTAGGTTTGACCCAATTACCCAATCCCAAATCCGTACAAACCAACTCGGCCTAGTAGGATGGTCGTAGACACATGAGTATACAACCCCTAAATTAATAACGAAGCTTTCTGGTTTGTTACTCTGGCCAGCTTTTGAAACTTATGTCCATCCGGTCCTTCCGAAAAACTGGATGAATAATTGATCCAAGTTTGATGCATATTTTTATTTCACCAGCCGACCTTCCCAATTACAGAGAACCTTCGTCGCCGTCGCTTTGATGCGGCAAAGACGCTTGCTGCAGGGGAGGGAGGGGATCAATTTCGAGCCAAAGATGTTTCGATTTGCCGAGAACCTTTTCGTTCCGGAAACAGAAGCTCGAAATTTAAAAGAAACCATGCCCCGGCCATTTACCCCCCCCCGGCGCTCAGTCACGAGAATAATCAATTTACGATACTCGGCCGATGGTTTGACTCGAACCCATATTTTATGCGATTCCATTTTTTTCCTTTCCCTTCCATTTCGATAAAAGTAAATTAATTACCCGCTGCGTTCTTTTTCTTTTATTTCTGCCTGTCTCTTTATAATCTCCCCCATTCGAATCAGCTACGGGTGCAAGGTTGCCAACAAGACGGAATTTCTGGACTCGGCCAAACTGACGGAGGAGGAGTTCCAGGAGAATCCGATCATCAACTGGGACGCGATCCTCTGGGTGAACCGCTCGACGGAACTGTGGGCGGTGCAGCTGGTTCTGGCCCTCATTTCCCTCACCGAGTCCCTGCTGATTGCCTACCTCGGGTACAAGGTGAGTTTTCGTGTTCACACGCAGCAAGGTGTTTTCATGTACAAACACACACACACATGCACACATTAATACGGAGGAGAAGTCTAGACAAAATCGTCAAAAGGTCGAAAGTAACAATTGTAAACAATGACTTAAAACGTAAATTTCCTGGAAATGTCACGTTGCTTACATCAACATCCACTACCGACGTGAAGGTAATAACTCCTTGTATCAGTTTCTGGGGCTATTTGGTTTGTAGGAGCAAGCAGATCACACAAAAATACGCTAGAAGTCATTGTTTACAAATGTTACTTTCGACCTTTTGACTATTTTGTCTAGAAGTGTATAATTAGATGCCGCAAGGAGTACCGAGCGGAATTGTTGTTCTTCGAGATGAATGTGGCCCGGCAGCCATTTGGTGGTTGAAAAACATGTTAATTAATTTTGAGGGGTTATTTGGAAGCTGCCAGACAGGATTTGGCTTTCTTTGCTAATTGTACTTGATTCCGACGGTGTTTCTTGGTGGATTACAAGCATTGCTAGTCTATTTATATTACGGAGCATGAGGTTGTGGGAAATCAAGAATTGAGTCTGTGAAAATTATGTTGGATGATGTTTATGATTTGAACTGCAGATCAGAATATTTTAAGGAAGAAGTTATTTGCACGCTTCCTGAATAGCATAAATTTTTCCTGACGTTTCTATTTTCTTCCATCAATGGTTTTTCGAAAGTTTTCATTAATTATTTATTTCTTGACCTCTGGATTGAAATTGAATCATCATTTTGTCGCGACTTCTCGTTGCTTCACAGCACACATCCAACTACTGCAATGGTGCAGACCTTAAAGGTACGGCCACTGGTTTCGAACTGTCAAACGCTGCCCCGGTGCAGAGTGACGTCGTACATGGTTAATCTGTAAAACTCATTTCGTGACACTCTTTTGCACATTTGCAAGATTATACAGGGTGTCTCACAATAGGTGTCACCTTTTTTAAGTCTTGGTTTATTTCAGCTGGGTATTTCAACAGCGGAATTCATTATACCCGTTTTGAGTGTATTCTTTTGACAGCTTATCGCTGAAGATAAATAAGCGATTTCATTTGTTTGTATTTATTAGCTACCATGGAAGCCATACGGGAGCAAGTTTTAAAATTACATTTGCAAAAGCATAAACCGTGTCAGATATTCAATAGTCTTTAACAGTTTGGATTGAATAAGCGAATGAGACGTAAACCGGCCGTATCTGGCCGTAAATTGAGCAAATAATCTCAAATGTGCCCTGTTTCAATGAACAGGCTCCTCAGACATGATCTGAAATGCAAGTTGTACAAGAATCAACGGGTTCACGGGTTGACGGAGCGTCAAGAGAAAGCCAGGGTCCCAAGAAGCAGAAATCTTTTGGTTCGGCACGGTGAGTGCGAGATTCTATTTTCGGATGAAAAGCTCTTCCTCCTTCAGGACAGTCACAATCATCAAAATGATCATGTGTAAGGCAAATGTCTTGCCAATATTCCAAGAGATAATTTAGCTGTAGAACACTATCAGAATGCGTCGAAAATTATGGTATGGGGCACCGTTTCACGAAAAACAAAACTTGCTCTTCTTTTAATAGAACCTAACGTAAAAATCAACACTGAATATTACAGGGTGCGGCAGAAAATAATGCGAAAATGTTCAAACTTGAGTATTGGGTTAATTCGTGTAGCTAGTGCCTAATTTCTGTCGAAAGTGTCTTTCTTTTTGTTTACGTTCAAGTGCTGCATCCAAACATTCTGTTGGTTTTATTGCAAATTCGTCAAAATGTTCGCGAAAGAAGTGATCACCAGTTTGTTGCTCGCCCAGAAGAAGCCGAAAGAGATTTTCAAGGTTCCGGAAAAAGTGAAATTCAAATTTCAAACCAAACATCCGGCTGGTGTTATGATGTTTGGCTTGGTGGCGTCCAACAGTTTGAAAATGCCGCCTGTTTTCATTGATGCTGGATTTGAAATCAATACCGAACTGTATATCGGTATTTTAAAGGACCAAATGCTTTGATGGGTGAAGTCCAACTTCTCCGAGGACCAAAACGTTGTCCTACAGTAGGATTATTGCTTGAATTAATAGAAAGTGGGATTTGAAAGAAATAGAACAAATTTTCGCATTATTTTCTGCTGCACCCTGTACATCGAGCAGGTTTTGAAGAACCATCTGCTTTCTCGTGCTTGAATGCTGTTTGGGAATACACCATATTGTTTCCAACAGGACGTAGCTCCTGTTTTCCTGCTCACGATTTCATCACAAGCGAAGAATGGCCTGCATCTTCACCGGATCTCATCCCGCTTGACTACTTTGTTTGGGGCTATATGCTTCAACATATAGGCCCTACGAAAGGGCTTACTTTAGATCGATTCAAGAAACATTTGGTTGATATTTGGGACCCAATTCCTCAGAAAATCGTGCGTGCCAGCTGCGATGGGTTTACAAAGCGTTTGCCAGATTCGATTTGAATTAATATGGTTTATTACTTTAACATGTATCTTTCAAATGAAAAATAAATGCTATGATTTGGTTGATTTGTTTTGCTGTAATCTCATTTTGTTTGAGTGACACCTATTGTGAGACACCCGGTAGTTGATACGTCAAAAAGTGACTAGTTTTTATACACGAATGAGAAGTCCTTTTTACTAGGATCGCAGTAAGCTTTGGGCGAGAGCGAACGTGTTGAATTTTCGGTGTCAAATTTTTCCGTCTTTTCCTTCAATTTTTAAATGTTTTGAAATTTCAAGTTTTCCCGTGAGAGGAATGCATTCTGGTGTGATTTAGTGCATTAGTTTTTTTTTGGGTGAGACCAGTGAAATTAGTGAAAAAAATAGCGTCGATGGAAAAAGTTCGGTCTTGTGCGGTCCGAAAGGGGGTGTCCAGGTTTCGCGTGAAGTCCGTCTTGCCGAAGGCTAAAACGTGCTTATTCGTCGTATTTGCAACCTAGATGAAACACTTGAAGGACGGGGATGTTCTTTTCAATTAATCACGACCATCCATGTTGGCTAACTAGTTCAGAATGATTTATCATTCAGGACGTTTGCTCGTCGAACCACGAGCACTCACATACATACAAATATCCTACCGGGAGAAACCTGGACGACCAGACGTAAGATAATTCCGAGTACAACATAAGGCCACGAGTGCTGACAGTGCATGACCACATCGTGGGACCGAAATGATCATATCCCGTTGCACGGCGTGTGACTTTGCTGATGCAATCAAATACCGAACTCAGCAGCAAAGCATAGCCAGTGTTGCCAAATATTCAAATATACCACCATTTTTGAAAATCGCACAATTCCTATTCGCTATAAACATTGTCGGATCCACCACCTTTCTTTTGTAATGTGTAGCGGCACGCCGTACAGTGGGATCAATCTGAAAAAAGACGGTGAAATAGGAAACTGAATTTCCTGTTTTTCGCCCTATCGGTTTGTTTCGCCTCGCGGTTTTGGTTGCCCCTTTTTAGTGTTTTTAGCACTGAACTGGCCGGCTTGTCATGCCGCGGGAGCTCAGAGGGGATTCTTTGTTAAGATACGAGGCTGGGAGTCGGTTCCACTGTGGAAGTGTCACATCAGGTAGTTTTTCCACCAGCTGCAGAGGATCGTGTGTCTGGAGGTCACATTGAGAATTTTATTTTTCACATTAGGTTCGTCGTTGCGGTGCGCTTTAGGATCATCCTGGATCCATCCTAATAACATGGAAGGACGACTCGGGAATAGAGGCAAAATATATTTTTTATTTTTTATTTTGATTTTTATAATGTGATAGTATATTACTGCATATAGATTCGTTTCGTGTTGTCGAGATTAGGAATGTACACGCTAAGAAAAAAGTACCCAAAATTAAGTAAAGAAAAACTCAACGTTGAGTTCTGTTAAGTGTGGTAGCCTCACTTAACAGAACTCAACGTTGAGTTTTTCTTTACTTAATTTTGGGTACTTTTTTCTTAGCGTGTACATTCCAAATCTCGACAACACGAAACGAATCTATATGCAGTAATGTACTATCACTGCACTGGGTGAATTAAAAAATTGATGTTGGTAGAATTCACCCATCTAGTCAGTAATGATAGATATACCCAAATTTAAGTTTTTTTAGTGTTCGATATTTTATTCCAATTTAAAAAAATATATTTGGCAGGTTTGTTTGCGTCGTGAATTACAACATCGTCATTTGTTATTTACTTATAGATCTATATTATCAACAATGTTTGAAAATTTAATGAGAACCATTATCTATTGTATACTGGTATTTCCAAGCCTAATTTGTTTATATTTTGTCTTAAAAACCAAAACAACTCAATTTTAAGTTGAAGCTACTCAATCATCCCGTTCTCTTCACGCAAT
Source organism: Aedes japonicus (assembly GCA_034211315.2). Taxonomy (NCBI): domain Eukaryota; kingdom Metazoa; phylum Arthropoda; class Insecta; order Diptera; family Culicidae; genus Aedes; species Aedes japonicus. The sequence continues at coordinate 9,193 of JASCZW010006050.1, forward strand.
GAATGGTTGATTATTTTCAACCTAGTTTCGGTTGAAACTAATTCGATAATTCATAAGGTAAATTTTACCCAATGGCACTTGATACGTTATAACCCAACATTAGGTAAACTTTACCTATTGGTATTAGAAACGTAATACCCCAACAGTGAGTTTTCATCTTATACCTAATTTTAACATAATGCACAAATCATGCGAGTTTTGGGTACTTTTTTCTTAGTGTGTACTGTCTTTTGCATGATGTGTTGCAGGTCTTCCGGGTCATTAAATTTAAAATTTAAAATTCATTTTTATCTCGTGGCCTTTAAACATTGTCTAGGTTTTCAGACATGTAATTTTCAGTTCATATTGTGATATCCCTTCACTTATATATTATCGCGTGTGTCATTGTTTATTCATTACCATTACCATTAATTTTTGTCATCATTTTTTCCATTTTTGTCATTACTTGTGTTTTCGTAATTTATGTATTAACATAAAAATAGTTTTATAATTTTTACCTGGTAGTTTGTAAATACTTTTAATTGGGAGTCTTATGAGTCCAATTATCATTTTGATTCTTTCTTCTCCTCTTATGATTTAGAAATGTCTATTGCCTTGAATACAAGCACGAAATCTGTGGTAGGTTGTTGCATTTATTACTGAATGTATTGTTCATTTTCGGTTTGCAAATGGACATTATACCAAATCTGAGCTGATCTGATTTATGCAGCGCTGCGTGCCATTTGGCTGGTGTCTGATTTTGCAGTTCAATCTTTGCCATTCAATTGTCATAACTCACAATACCATTGTATTTGATAGGATTTATTTATTGATTTTACTCCATAGATGATTTAAGCTTTACTTATTGTTTCTTTTTCATGTCCATTTGGCTTTGACTACCTCATCCCTCTTATCAATCATCCCTCTTATTCCATGTAGTGTAGATGTATTACTGCTGGGTAGCATTAAGGTCTTTTTCTATTAACCATGATGTATTCCATTGAAATACACCATCCATACTTGTGTGTGGCACTCACAGCATCCTCACTGGTGGTTCAAATTGGTTCTCAAACTCTGTATTGTAATATATTTTTGTATTCCACTAGAATGAACCACCCCCACTTTGATGAAATTTGTCAGAAGCAGATAATTTCTCATCTCCATGCAACGTCTAGGAGTGGACAGTAATTTATTGCTAGAACGAATAGAAATGAAGAGAAAGTGAGAGAAATTAGTTCCGTATAGGGTAACGGCAGGCTTTGCAATTGAAAGATACAAGTTCGAAAACGAGCGGAGGACATTGAATGGTAGTATCCGATCAGGCACATAACCCTTTACCATAGTAACCCATGCAAGGTAGGCAAGGGGGAGGAAATCCCCTTGACTGGTAAAAAGTTATGCAACCGATCAGGCTCTTATATATCTGCCACAAGAAATCAATTGCTCCAGAATACACAGAGCAACAGATATCAACCGTATAATCAGAATGCCGCTGGATGACCCGAAATTACGCCGGAAAATGTTTCGTTCCAATGAAAGCTATTATTCTGATAACATTTCTACTGCGTCTCCGAACGTGAAATATAAGTTTGTATAAGCATTAGTTTGAGCTGTTCAAACATCAAGACACACCTTCGTCGAACAGCTGATGGCGGATCATATTCAAATGTTGATTAATTTTTTTAATGTTAAAAAACAGCCTGCAAAATAAATCAATTAGTTTTTCTTTCTATAAGCAAGTCTTTTTGTAATGGCCCTTTAAAAAAATTCTCATATTTTAGTTATACCCCGTTAGTTATTACTATTCTATCGCATGATCACGAATCAAAACAACGTCTGTTCTCGATGTAAGGAGCGGCTCATCATCGTACTTGTGCTTCCGTTGAACTCTCACTAGTATTGTTCACGACGATCCTCCGGTGAGACAGGAGATTGGGGAAGGCCCAACAAGCCGCCCTTAAAAATTAAAAGTTGCAATAACACAGAAGTAAATACGGCAAAACCCTGACGCCAAAATAAGGACTACGATTGGTTACTCGGAACATGGATCGCTTTGCTTCCTGGGTTGTGATGGGATAATCTTCGACGAGCTTCAACTATGCAACCTTGAAGTCGTAGCACTGCAAGAACTTTGTTGGACAGCACAGAAGAAATAGAAAAGCGGGTACCTTGGGATTATTTTGAGCTGTGACATCCTTTGGACAATAGCTGTTTAGTGCTGAGGAAAATGAGTCAACGCGTGATTGGATGGTTTTTGATCAATGCTCATCAATAACTTTTCACTTATACAACATGTTTATATTCTTGTTACACTCAGTAAAATGGTGTCGAATCAAGTGGAAGTGCGCAAACACATTTTGTACGAGCGGCAGCAAAATCCGAATCCATCGGTACGATATCTTGCCAAGAAACTATAACTACCAAAAAGTACCTTGTTTTGTGTTTGCAAATGATTTGACAAGCGGTCGACTGTAGATCGGAAGATTGAAAATGGAACAAATCGAAAAGTATACTCCCGACAAATGGACATGGTGATAGCCATATTGAGAAAAATCCCAATTTTTCTATGCAAAATGTGGCTCACAATATTGAGAAATCAAAATCATACGTGCAAACAGTGAAGCAGAGGCAAGGGCTGAAGGCGAACAATCTGAAAAAGGTGCCCATACCCATTCGTGATAACAAGCAAAATTTCACTGCAAAAAGTCGTGCTAAGGGGCTTGACACAAATTTTTGACAAACATTTTCTTGTATTATAATGGACGACGAAACATACGTACTCGAAGACTTTGAATAGCTTTCGGGTCTGGCTTTTTATTCCGCAATGCACGTTGCCGACCATTTTTGGACAAAAAAGGTGTCCAAGTTCCCGAAGATGTATTTGATTTGGCAGCCCCCAAGTAGTTGTGGTCGAAAATTTAAAAGTTTCGTCTCTAATGGCACTATCAATAAGGATGTGTACGCGAAAGAATATCTGCAAAAGCGGTTGCTACCATGTATCAGAACTCACGACTCTCCAGATAAGGGAAAGTCCTTTAATTACGTCACGCAAAAAATGACTTTTTATAACTCCTCCTCCCTCCTTGTCACGTGTTTTGTATGGACCTTAATATTTTTTTGTATGGATCGTCACTCCCCCCTTACTGCGTGACATAATTTATGGACCTTTCCTAAGGTACAAGAGGTCAAATACGTGCCAAAAACAGCCAATCCGCCAAACTGTCCAGAAATTCGCTCAATAGAGAAGTACTGGGCTCTAGCTAAGCGGAACTCTTCAAAACTACACTGAAAATTTATTTTCGTAAATTAGCTCTCTCGTTTCGTAAACAAGGATTTTGTACATATAACAAATGTCTCGTAAATTGTATGAAACATTCATTTTGCTTGTGATCTAACAAAATGCTATCATTACACCTTTTTTGTAGGGTATGTGTCCCTTAACTCAGCCTTTTATGAAACCATCGATTACATTTTTCATTATAACTCATAAAGTTTTTAAGCTGTAAGCGAGATTCAACTAGTTAGACACTTGCTAAGATATGTTTGAAAAGACATTTGGTAGAGCGTATCACGAAAAGTTTCACAACTTTTTTTATAGAGTCAGAAACATTCGAGGGATATGGATTTAATGTGGGTCTATAAGCACCAAATTGGGTCTATTGGTGGATGCAACTTCGTCCCATTCGATGTATTTATAACAAAATGCAGTCTTTGTATGGTTTTTTTTTCTAATTTTATGAATTAAGGCATTGCCAGCTGTATTCGATTCACTTAATACAACATTTCACAAAACAAACTAAGGTCAACTGCCTTGAAACACTTAAGTGATGTTCATATATGATTTATCAGTTATTCAATAATGAAAACATTAGAATTCACTATACAGTGATTGTGTTCCTTCGGTTTGTGTACAGATGAGCTTGATTATAAGCAATCGCAAACTCATGCATTTCCACTTGAAATTTTATCAATAACAACCTTTTTACTACTTTATTGATACAACAGGCGATAGTTGGGAACACACTAAAAATTATGTCCCCAACATTGGGTCTACGATTTTTTTGTAAAATCATTGTTATTTTAGCTATGGGAACAGTTAGTTTGTAACGTGTAACTATTTTCTGCACATTCAGACTGCTTTATCGATTCAATTAAGTCAAATTTAGATCACTTGAACATCGTATACATCATCTGTTCAGCTTAACCAGTGAAACCATGATTCCATAAAAGTTCAAGAAATCCAAAATTAAGCGCAAGTGAACAACTATAAGCTGAGTAATATTGTCTCAATTGCTTCAGATTGCATCGGTCATCATAATAGCAACATTATTTTGTTGATTATCGCTAAATTAAGGACACATTTGGTACATAGACCGTATCAAGCAGCTAGACTAACATTACATCCCCTTACCCTATATTCTGTTGCTCTTTCGTATTACATCCAATCAATGTCTTCAGGCAATAATCCAAGCTTTTATTTTAATAATAACATTGCTGTTTTAAATGATTGTCCAAAACAAGCTTATGGATGATGGTGTTTGTTTACATATGCACATACCACCAAAATGGAATAAAATTTGAGTTGTTTTCTACTCAAAATCCTTTTGACATTTTTTCTCACTTTCCTGGGGCAAAAACGGTAAATCGAATAAAATCTTTTTTATTCAGAAATTCAATTATAACAGCTTATTTCTCAACAGATGGCAGTCCTAATAAATGTACAGGGTGCGGCAGAAAATAATGCGGAAATTTGTTCTATTTCTTCAAAATCCCATTTTCAACTAATTCAAGCAATAATATCAATATTTTCGAGTGCAGTTATCTTCATAGAGTCCTTTTAAACAAATTTATTCAATGTGTTTTCCATTTTCATTAATAACATCCTCGAGCCGACGCCGAAAGCCAGAGCATGCGTTTCGGACGCTGTCCTCCGACATTGACTGCCATGTGCGTGTTATGATGACTTCAGGGTTTTCACATTAGGGTGTGATGTTTTGCATGCTCGTGTTTCAACAAATCCCTAGTAGCACACTTGATGTCATTTGGTTGAGATAACATAAATATGACTTGCTAAGTCATAACCAAGTTACTACAACTAATTATGACCGAAGTTTGCTACTTGGGATGCCCAAATCGAATAATCCAACGGATTAAGATCTGGACTGCTAGGGGGGCACAAATCCTTCGACCAAAACTTCTTGTAATCGTTCAACCATTGTTGGATTTGATTGGACGTGTGACACGGCGCAACATCCTGCTGTAGGATACCATTTTGGTCTTCGGAGAAGTTGGCATTCACCTAGGGAAGCACTTGGTCCTTTAAAATACTGATATACACTTCAAACCGTTGGACGCCACCAAGCCAAACATCATGACGCCAGCCGGATGTTTGGTTTGAAATTTGAATTTCACTTTTTCCGGAGCGTTCTCCATTTTCTGCGGTGAAATGAACCGGTCCGTGCGGCCTTTGGCCACAGCATCGATGCTGAAAAGCTTTTCGTCGGAGAACAGGATTATCATTTTTTCCTCCTTCAACAAGAATCCTTCAATCTCTTGGAACGAGTCACTCGTAGTTCCTTGACCCAGTCCGTAAACAAGTGGCGTTTCACTCTGGCTCTGGAAGATGCATGCCGGTCTTCTTTGATGATTCTCCGCATGGATTTCTCCGAAATATTTGCTTCCTTTGCAAGTTTTCTTATGGAACGCACCGCGTTGCGAGCAATTTTTGCACGGACCGATTTGATCACGTTCGGCGTGCGTGCAAATTGCGGACGTCCGCTTCCCGGCTTCCGCTGCTTAGGACCATCCTGCAGGGACTTTTTTATGCGGTAAACTGTTGCCAAATGGCACCCTACCAGCTTGGCAATCTCTTTCGGCTTTTTCTGGGCGAGCAACAAACTGGTGATCACTGCTTTTGCGAACATTTTGACGAATTTGCAATAAAACAAATAGAATGTTTGGATACAGCACTTGAAAGTAAACATAAACAAATACACTTTCGACAGAAATTAGTCACCAGCTACACGAATTAACCCAATACTCAAATTTACGCATTATTTTCTGCCACACCCTGTATAAGGGTCAGACACCCAGACAAACAGGAATTCATTTTAATATGTATAAAAACCCTGCCTCCAAAAACTTCCACTTGTCAAATTTGTCTTCATTTGATAGATTAGTTCTCGAATAATGTAGAAATTTGTGTTTCATTTTTGTTTGCACCCCAAGCCCCCTTCAAATAGGGGAGGGCTCTTGAACTGCCATAGAATCATTTCTTACCTCCAAAAACATCCCATGCCTGATTTGGTTTCATTTGCTTCATTGGCTTTCGAGTTATGCAAAAAAATGTGTTTTATTGGTATGGGAATCCCAACAAACATCGGTGTTGAATTAGAGCTGGTTCAAGCAAATTTGGAGAAGCGGGCTGTTTCTTCTAGAATAGCTGAATAGCTTCTCCAAATTTGTTTGAACAAGCTCAAATTCAACACCGATGTTTGTTGGGAGTCCCACCTTCCATAGAGCGCAGGGGTCTCAAACCACCATAGAAACATTTCTTGCCTTCAAAAACCTCTACCTGCCGAGTTTGTTTCCATTTACTGAACTAGTTCTCGAGTTGTGGAGAAATTTGTGTTTCATTTGTATGTAAGCCCTTTTTCCAGGCGGGTGGAGGAATCTCCCTATATGCCAAATTTAGCTCAATTTGCAGGATTAGTTCTCGAATTATGCAAAAATTTCAGTTTCATTTGCAAGAGGTCTCAAACCACGATAGACACATTTTTGATCTCCAAAAAACACCACTTGCCTAATTTGGTTTCATTTACTTGATTAGTTTTTGAGCTATCCAAAAAAAATGTGTTTAATTTGTATGGGAGCCTCCTCTTTACAGACAGACAGACAGAAAGATGGAAATTCATATAAATATACATAGAAATCCTGGCTCATAAAACCCCCACATACCAAATGTGGTTTCATTTGATTGAGTAGTTCTCGAGTTATGCAGAAATGTGTGTTTCATTTGTATGAGAGCCCCCCTCTCTCTTCAAGAAGAGGAGGGGTCTTGAGCTTCCATAGAAAAATTTCTTGCGTCCAAAAACCTCCATATGTCAAATTTAGTTCCATTTGCTTGATTTGTTCTAGGGTTATGCAAAAAACATCGTTTCATTTGTTAGGACCCAGAGTGCGAAGGGGTCTCAAACTACCATAGCAACATTTTTAGCTTTCAAAAATATCCACTTGCCAAATTTGCTTCGATTTACTTGATTAGTTCTAAGATTATGCCGAAATTTGGGAGCTCCCCTGTTTCAAAAGGTGAAGGGGTCTCAAACCACCATAGAAGCATTTCTTGCCTTCAAAAACCTCCATTTTCCAAATTTGGTTCCATTCGCTTAGTTTGGTATCGAGTTATGCAAATTTGTGTTTCATTTGTACGGAAGCACCCCCCAGCCGCCCTTCTTTCAGACGACGGAGGGGTCTCAAACCTCTATGAAAATATTTTTCTCCTTATAAAACCTCCACATGCCAAATTTGGTTCCGCGTGGTTGATTAGTTCTTAAGTTATGCAAAAATTTGTGTTTCATTTGTATGGGAGCCCCCTTCATCTTTCCAGAGGAGAGAGGGATCTCAAACCACCATAGAAACATTTTTGCCGTCAAAAACCGCCACATACAGAATTTGGTTCCATGTGCTTGATTAGTTCTTGAGTTATACAGAAATTTGTGTTTCATTTGTATGGTACCACCATATAAACATGTCTTACCTTCAAAAAACCTTCACTTCTCAAATTTGATTCCTTATGCTGGATTTGTTATCGAGTTATGCAGAAATTTGTATTTCATATGTATGGAAGTCCCCTTCCGCCCCCTCTCACCTACCCTCAAAGGGTGGTGGGGTCTCAAACCACTATGGAAATATTTTTCTCCTTCAAAAATTTCCAAAAAATTGGTTCCGTTTTCTCTATTTGTTCTGGAGTTATGAAGAAATTTGTGTTTCATTTGTATGAGAGGTCCCCCTTCCTGACTGAGGGGGAGGGGTCAAAGAACAATAGAAACATGTCTTACCATCAAAAACCTCCAAATGCCAAATTTGGTGTCATTTGCTTCATTAGTTCTCGAGCTATGCAGAAATTTGTGCTTCATTTCTATGGGAGCCCCTCCTTTTGAAAGGGGAAGGGGTTTGAAATCACCTTAAAATCATTCCTCACCTTCAATAACCTCCACATGCCAAATTTGGTTCCATTTATTTGATTGGTTCTCGAGTTATGCAGAAGTTTTTGTTTTATTTGTATGGGAGCCCCTCCCCCCCTTGTAAAGATTGGGGTCTCAAAGTATCATAAGAACCTTCCCCTGCATACAAAATTTCACGCCGATCGGTTCAGTAGGCTCTGAGTCTATAAGGTTCAGATAGACAGAAATTCATTGTTATATGTATAGATAGATAGATTTAAGGATCTTAGCTTGAACAAATATCCATACGGAACAACCATTTGGATTCAAACCTTAGCTACTTTGAGCTCACTAAATCATTAGCATGAAATTTTAGGCTCTGCTTCAACCATAGTTAAGTCCTGTACGATGTTGGCGTGGGCTGCATGTACTGGAAATGGTATCCTAACCTTTATTGATAATGAATTAAGACCATGTTTGCATGCAGTTGGCTTAGAATTTAATGTTGACTTTAACACCTGTTTTGATAATAAATTAAAAGCATTGAACAAGGTCACTCAAATTAAAAATGGCTCGAGCGAGTGTTTTGTAATTAATTTAAACTTTATGTTCTCAGGAATACTCCTAATATTGAAAATATTTTTTTTTGTTAAAAGTACATCGAATGGTAAGTTTTTCTTCAAAAACACAATAATTGAATGCTGTTATTCTTGAAACACGGAAACAGCCACTAAATTTTTTTAAATGACAGATTTATGCTGCTCTGCATCTATCTTTAAATGATATACATATTGTAGACACTTATGTGTTCCAAACTTTTATTGGCTCATCCTGCAATTTAAAAAAAAACTGTGTTTTATAAAATACAGAAACGAAGAAAATTTAAAAATTGCCGTTCATAAACATGTTTGAACCAAGGCAATGATGGCGTTAATTCAGAGAAATCAAAATCTATCCAATGAAAATTTTGCTACCCTCAATTACTATCGCTCTGTCGCTTCAGTATCGTCAATATGATCTGGAATATACGGTCAACAAAAATGAAATTAATTTCAATATACGACAACTAGAGTGCGGCAGTCCCCATGATGAAACCAATTTAAAATATATTGAACACAAATATTCCATTAACCAATTCAAATGTCTCCAACACTTCCAAACCAAAGCAATCCCGAAACAACACAAAGCTAATGTTGACTTTCCTTCTTCTTCTTTTTTTCCATTCCAGGGCAATATATGGCAGCAAATTTTATCATTTCATTTTATTTTGGAACTTGTTACAACGATACCATTTACAATTACGGTAAGCTTTATGACTTTCATTCTTGTCTCTGCGAAAATTCTCGGTCTGTCCATTTAATCCCTCCTCCCATCCCCGTGCCCCTCCTTATCCCCTCCACCAATGAATCCCAGCTAGAGTGCCGAAAAACGACCTCGTTGGGACCGTTTGTCGTCGGAGTGAATGTTTATATTCTAGAACAAACAAAGTGACATTCCGTCCTACAGAAGGCACCAAATCGGAAATCCCTTCCCAAATAAAATGGAGAAAGTCCTCAGCACAAACACAAAGAGTGCCATGACTTGGCGACGTAAAATCGACCAGACCGAGATTATTCGCTGTTATTTGACTCCTGTCCTCCTAGCTCCTAGCATTTTCTGCCAGCCAGTCGTTCGGTCACCAACGAAAGCAATGACAGAGAACTCGTCAGTGGACGGCGCGCGGACGACTCGGGGGCCTTTGTGGCACGCTGTTGATTGTTCAATTATGAATTACGAATTAATGAACTGTGTGTTTTTTTTCTTTCTTTCTTCTTCTTTCTGGCTGCTGCATCGAACATCACCGACAATCGACAGATTTTATGGCCTCCGTTCAGGAACTTGTTCATACCGGTGTTTCTCAACTGCTGGCTCGCTAAGCGCTCGCTGGAGAATATGTTTGTAAGTATGAAGTTACCTTACCTTAAATCTTCGCAACGGTCAAGTGGGACGACGAATAACTAGACTAGACTGGCGGAAAGGACGGGATGGTGAAGTTAGGAAGTTTCGATGGGATAATTCCAAATGCACACAAACCAGTAATGGGTGCTTATATTTGTGGTGCCATTTCTCCGATTACGTCCCATTTGGTTTTATTCGATCGTTTTGAGTATGAGATTTTTATGGGACCGTGTGTCCTTCTTGGTTTCGTTTTAATGATGATCTGGTTGTGTTTTTCTTTGTTCGAGATTGAGTGGCCATGGTAGGGCTGCAGTCAAATCATTCATTCACAATTGGCCGCGATGGGGTCCTAAATATTAATGGAACGATTTGAGCGGGTTTTATGGGATTTTGGGGGACGTGGTGGCGAAATCGAGGACAGTTTCAACAGACGTGGAGTATTCGAGGCGCTTTGGGAAGATTTTCTACAGAAGTTTGACCAGCAGCTTTGTTAGCAGGATTTATTCTACGATTAACGTCCTGGTCATACATCCAATTGCAAATTGTTTGCGATGGTAGGCGAACGTAATTTTTTTCTTTCGCTTGTAGCACTAACTAAGAAATTTATAAACCAGGATTTACTTCACAATTACGGTGTTTGAAAAAGATCTATAAATCTTTGACGAAGTTTTTTTTGACAATCTGATCATCTGCATTGGCTAAACAGAAACAATTTTTTCTGAAAATCTGAACAGTTTTTCAACAGTATACATGCGTGTTAGGAATATCTCAGTGATTTCATATCAACTATAATATCAATTTTCTGAAACTTGAGTAATTTGCACTGGAGGTAATTACAATTCTGGCCCAATGAAACTACCCAGGTAACTAATAAGCAGTTGAAAGGCGTCATAACGGCAGTGTCAAACTTTAGTGAAGTTCTGCAGAGAACTTCGTGGAAGTTCTTCATAGAACTTCAGTGGGATTTTGCAGAGAACTTCGGTAAATTCCTTCAGAGAATTTCAGCAAAGTAATTTCAGGGAAGTTCTTTCGAGGAATTTCAGGAAAGTTCTTCAGATGAACAACAGGTAAGTTCTTCAGGGAACTTCAGGGAAGTTCTCCACAGAAATTCAGGAAAGATCTGTATAGAAGTTCAGGGAAGTTCTTCAGAGAACTTAAGAGATGTTCAGAGCCTAAGTTCTCTAGAAAACTTCGGTGATATTCTGCAGAGAACTTTGGGAAGTTCTTCATAGAACTCCAGTGGAGTTCTGCAGAGAACTTCAGGGAAGTTCTTCAGAGATCTTCGGGAAAAAATTTTCGGAAAACTTCTTGGAAGTTCTCCACAGAAAAGTCCAGAGAAGTTCTTCAGAGAACTTCAGATAATTCTTCAGAGAAGTTTGAAAAAATTCTTCAGAGAATTTTAGAAAAGTAGTTTCAGGCACGTTCTTCCAAGTAATTTCAGGAAAGTTCTTCTGATGAATTACAGGGAAGTTCTTCAGAGAAATTTCAGAGAAGTTTTTCACAGAAATTCAAGAGAATTCAGAGAACTTAAGAGATGTTCTTCCGAGAACTTAGGGGAAGTTCTTCAGAAAACTTCGGTGAAGTTCTGCAGAGGTGTTCAGCAAAGTTTTTCAGAGAACTTCAGATAATTCTTCAGAGAAGTTTGGAAAATTTCCTCAGTGAATTTCTGCAAAGAACTTTAGAAAACTTCATGGAAGTTTTTAAGAGAACTTAAGGGAATTTCTTCAGAGAACTTCAGGGAAGCTCTTCACAGAAATTCAGGAAATTTATTTATCAGGGAAGTTCTTCAGAGAACTTCGGGAGATGTTCCTTTAGAGAACTTCAGGAAAGCTTGATTGAAAAAACTTTTTAGGTGAAGTTCTGCAGAGACATTCTTCGGAGAAGTTAGTTCTTCATAGAACTTCAGTGGAATTCTTCAGAGAATTTCAGGGAAGTTCTTCCGTGGAATTTCAGAGAAGTTCTTCAGAAATTCACAAAAGTTCTTTATAGAAGTGCAGGGAAGTTCTTCAGAGAACTTTATCGATGTTCTTCAGGAATCTTCGGCGAAGTTCTGCAGAGAACTATGAGGAAGTTCTTCATCGAACTTCAGTGGAATTCTGCAGAGAACTTAGGTAAAGTTCCTCAGAGGTCTTCGGGGAAGTTCCTCAGAGATCGTCTGGGAAGTTCTACAGAAAAACTCAGGGAAGTTTTTCTGAGAAGTACAGGGATGTTATTACGAGGAATTCAGGGAAATCGGTTAAATGCGTCGTTTTGAGGTTTCAAATTATTCGTATTTACCGTTTCTTAGAGCAGCAATAATGAAATGAAATTGAAATGGCAGGTTTATTTAAAATTTGTATAATATTTATAAGAGAAGTTGTTGTCAATTTCACGTGATTTTGAAGAAAAATATCCATTTTATACATGTGTAGGAGTGTTAGACGGAAAGCACGTTAGTACAAAAGTCCTTGCAAAGAGCGTCAGAGATTATTGCAAAATTTGAAAAAATGTTCAGCATCGTTCTAATGGTTATGGTGGATGCTGAATATGGATGTTAATATGGGCCGAAACAAACGGCAAAATTCTATTCTTCGAAGAAAAAAGCACCAGATGGAAGATCGTGACCGCAAAGCAATGGAAGTATTGTACCGTGCTAACAACACACGCAAATTCTACGAAAATCGTTGTTCGACTCAAAGTCATTCATTTTTAACTTCTACCAGCTTGCTTTGTTCTACAAAGTTGTTTGTTTTGACATTTGCTACAATTTTGCTGAATACAACATAGTTGTTTTTTTGTTTTCTTGTTTTCATTTTAAAGTAAATTTTCAGTTAAACTTACGCCATACTGGAGGCCTCAAAACATGAAATGGAGCACATGAAAAAAGTATGCCATATCAAGACGTGATTCAACACACCCTAGATTACGTTTAAGGAGAATTTGGGAACGATGATATTTTTCAATCTTTTTCAACGCTACTTTCTGTAACATATAGTTGTCAATAAAAAACATTCATAAGGAGCACAAATATAATTAAAACACACAGAAATCATGGCTATCTTTGTTCAAAATATGACAACTACCACGTGTTTTCATAGAAAAAGGTATTAGTTAATTTTTCAAACATAGCAACATAGGTAATAGGAAAAAAAAAATATTGTGAGTTTTCAACGTGGAAGTGTCACGCCGGGATTTGGTAAACCTTCTCATAGAAAAGAAAAAAAAACGAATATTTGAACAGTTTTCTTCGTCAACGGTTCCCCATTATTGATACTGATTGTGTTTCATCACGAAAACGATTAAAGTGTTTCGTTCTGACGTTCAAAAAATTATGGTTGAAAAGTTATCGCTGGAAGGACCGTTTTTTAACCACGAATTCAGTCTGGTTAAACGGGACGGTTGTGCTCAAAACCAAGAAGACCGAGAAAAAACGATAGCTAAAACCATTTCCGAATTGTGCCGAAGAAGCAAACAGCGTCGCTTGAAGCAGTTCACGGGAAATCATACGACTGAGGAACTCGGTATGGCAACTGCTCTGAAAATTCAGTCACAGTGGATATCGCTCCGCAGTGGATATCGCTAAGGCAAATGGAAAATCTCGCAAGAAGTCCAGAATCGGCGTCAGAGTCTGCCCGTGACATACCACACTCAGAAGAATATTCTGCGGAAGAAGCTCTAGTTGGCTAAACAAGATGCTTATCCTTACGGTAATTTAAAAAGTTTTACGTTAGAATAATACACTGAAATTTCTTAATTACACTTCTTCTTTTTTGACGGCATAAGGAATCTCTGCGCCCATGTCGCGCTGCAATCACTAATAAATCACACAGTTCAACTCCTCGTAATGCCGGCGTCGGTGGTGCAGTGGTAAGCGTGACTGCTACTTGGCCGGCACCCCAGTGGGTCTGGGTTCAATGCCAGTCGACGACGGTGATTTGTCTGAGGCAAAAAAATCTGGTCACGTTTTCCTTCGGAAGGGAAGTAAAGCCGTTGGTCCCGGTTCATAGTCATGAGTGGTTAGGTAGGGTCCAGGTGTGGAGTCGTCTCCTTGGCGTTGGTGATTGTCACCATGTGAGGAAATAGGCCGACATAAAATAAATAAATTTAAAAAAAAAAACTCCTCATAATGAATCCTAGAGGGTTTGAGCTGTTTAGTGGAATACCTGTAACTAAAAATTAGAAGAAAAATTAGTATTTTCAAATTTATTTTCTAATTTCTAGCTCCTCGTAATGTTCCTTGACATAAATTTTTATCAAGATGATTTGATTCAAGTTATTTTTTAATGGGGTTGCGATGTCTGCAGTAACCATTCAAGGTATTATACAAAGCTAGATCATAACATTGCATTGCAATACAAAAATTTGTTTTTCATAGATATAAACAGGTATTTCTCGACGAGGATAGCGATGGTGAGCTGCAAGAATATATTGATTCCCGTATTTTTACAATTTTCCTGGTTCCAATCCGAGCCATTCCACGGCGGATTAAAGACGAAAAAGAAGAAGTGATCTGGAATAATAAGCTACCATCTTCAGTAACACTTTGTCGTCCAATCATACTGATTTTCTGTAAAGAAAATACACAGCTGACAAGAAAGGAGGTTAGCAAAATGGAGGGAAAAATTTAAAAATAGAAGTCAACGAAAGCGAATATCAGAGGTGTAAACTTGGAGATTTCAGCGAAGCTTGTTTTGTCAATGGTTGATACAAAGGTGGTGAATGACGTGACAGGAACTCATTCACAACATCTACATCTACATCTACATCTAAAGGGTGATACGGTCAAAATTTGGTCAAGGGAAAACGCGTGTAAATCGGTGAAATCGTTTATTTAAAAAATCAAATTAAATTTCTTTTTCAAGTTCAATTAGTATAAAATTCAGGAAAAATATTCAGTTGGCTTCCGCTTTTCCAAATCCGAATTGCCGGGCCTTGCAGCGGCCCTGCCATCCAGATTTTGTACAGCCACCTTGTCCACCTTCTTCGCGCAGAAAGCCAGTTTGCCTTGAACTGCTGCTCGTCCTTAGCAGTTTTTGGTCTTCTTTAGGTTCCGCTTGACAATAGCCCCGTATTTCTCAATTGGGCGGAGCTCTGGCGTGTTGGGAGGTTCTTGTCCCATGGGAACCACCTGCGTTGTTGGCGGCGTACCACTCCATGGCCTTTTACCGTAATGGCAAGGATGCCAAATCCGGCTAAAACAGTACGGAACAACCGTGTTACTTCAGGAAAGGCAGCAGACGTTTATTCAAACACTCTTTCACGTAAATTTCTTGGTTGACGGTCCCGGAAAGCTATGAAAATGCTGCTTTTCAAGCCACAGGTTCGGGTGGCTTGCCAAACCAGATATTTCTTTGCGAACGGTGACAGTTTCGTGTGCTTTGAAAATATCTGCTACCTTTTCCTCTTCCTTTTGCCGTATAAAACTCCTGTCCCGGAAGCCGCTTGTAGTCGGCTTTTGACGTAGGTTTCGTCGTCCATTTTGGACGACGCAGTCAAACTTCGTCAGCATCGTCGTGTACAGCCTCCGGAATCGCGCTTTGGCCTTCATATTTCGTTTATCATCGCGATTTGGAGTCACTACCTTCTTGTAAGTCGATAGTCCGGCTCGTTTTTTGGCTCGATGCACGGTTGCAGACGATACACCCAGCTTGTTTGCGGCATCTCGGAGAGATAGGTTAGGGTTTCGCTTGAAACTACCGGCAACTCTCTTTGTCGTCTCGGCGGCTTCCGGTTTTCGATTTCCCCGCGATCCAGACTTCCTGGCTGTCGACAAACGTTCCCCAAACACTTTAATTACATTTTGTGTCGGTTGATTTGGCAACGCTTTGGCGATTTTGCCAACTTTGCGTGCGAGTAGCTCGGATTTTGATACGCTGCTCTTCTAACGCTTGGACGGCATTCTTTGACAACTGAAGAGTGAATTCCAAAATCAAAATAGGAGCAACATTCATGCACACACACCTTCAAAATGAGGGGTGTTCAGGTTTTTAAATGCAAAATTGAAAGAAATACGTCAAGTTGATATTGACCAAATTTTGACCGTATCGCCCTTTGCGCAGAAGATTGATACTCTGATACAGTATTTATGAAGATCTGTTCCACTCACGCTCAAACGAATCTGTTGTGAAATCTTCTTGGTTGCAGTTCTCGTGCAAAAAGGTAAGTGATCTTGAAATCCCCGAGTACGGCAACTCAGAGAGCTAAAACTCAGGGGACATTCAATGTGAAAACATTGCGATTTTTAGAAGTAAAGCAGTTTAGCGTCAAGCCGAAAAAAATTTATGACGCTCCTCTAAGACCAACATTGTAAAAAATAACTGATTTGAATTGTCAAGATAATTTTTTGATTTAAAAAACCAGCTTAATATACACGTTGACTTCACTAAATTCCGACCAAAATAAGCAATAAAAAAAGAAATACGTCAAGTTAATATTGACCAAATTTTGACCGTATCGCCCTTTACATCTGTTTGCGGTCGGGAAAGCGGTTGTATGACTCTTTTGAAGATCAAACGCCTCAGCTATATTGAAGCATGTGTTTTCTCCACTTCACGCTCAAATACGAATCATGAAGCTAATGCTGAATATCAGCTATCGGTTGACGTTGCCTCAGCCTTCGTGGCGTGTCAGTAAGGATAATGTGATCTTGAAGAATCGCCAGATGTCAATCCGGCAGGATCTCAAAGAATGGTTTGGATTGAGACTCAATGAGCCACTCCCAGGAGGAGGCAATTCGAATGATGGAAACACATCTAGCCGATTTTTCAGCGAAGTAAATGCAGTTTCCGAAATCACAGGGCTCGATAAAAACCATTTATAGAAATTCGCAATCCTTCTAAGAGTCGTCAACATTGTACAAAAAAATTGAAGCAGAAGCTTTTGGACAATTTGCTCAAGATACATTTAGGATGTATCGTGGATTGTAGGATCGGTAAGTGTTTTCTCCTACAGTGCATAAGGTACTATAAAACGGTGGCGATATAATCAGGAATGCTGCACTGCCTTTAAGGATGCTTAGTGAGGAAGCTCAGGAAACGAGGAATAAGTAATTTCGGGAACGGCATGCAAGGAAGTTCAGCCGCATTGTCAAATTGGACGATGTTTTCAAGCGGCTTCTTCTCAACTCCGGTCTCGTAATCTCACTTATCAACAGACGTACAACTTGTGGCTAGACACACTTTGATTTATCTGAAGAAGCTCGAAAATTAATAAAAATTAACTAATATCCAATAAAGCCTTTTTCTATGAAAACACGTGGTGGTTGTCATATTCTGAACAGAGATAGCCAAGATATCTGTGGGGGTTTGTTTCTATTTGAGCTCCTTATGAATGTTTTTATAGAAAACTGTATGTTGGTGCACCGTCAAATTAAAAAGAGCGTTTCCGAGTTTATAACTGTTTATTATTGAAGTAGTTATAAAATTCCTGGGGATGATAATTTCGATTTCACTACGTATTCTTTATATTCAACTTAAGACTACTTACGTTTACTATGCGCTTGGCAAGTTTCGATGCTCTGACAGTGATTATGCTATGGCAAACCAACGAATTAATTATATCCTGGAAGCAGTGTGCTGTTTTATCGGATAAGCTAATGTAGACAACTGTTATTTAGTTCTCATATTATTTAACATAATTCACTGCGTCTTAACGTACTAACAATGATGTAGAAGGAGATGTTCGCTCATCACCATGAGGCACCAAGAGTGAACAACAATGTTTTTAGGCTGAATGCAAAGATAGAGAAAGTTTGATAGTTCATTAAAGTATCGGTAGGATTAGAAATGTAACAGATGTTTGTAGGAAAATTGAGCGAAAAGGGCATGTATACAGTCGATGCGAATCAAAACAAACCCAAAAAAGGAGAGAGTTCCTCTCCCATGTGCGCACCAGTAAACAGAGTGCACACAATAGATCGCTAGAATAACTATACAAGCCACAGTGAGCACATGAGCGTCTTCCAACTGGACATTTTTGCCTGTTGGAATTGGCGGACTAGTCCGTGCTCCTTCAACCTACCCCGCAGTGAGATGTTAGGCAAATGTGCACTGGTTCGAGTACCATGTATACATTGCCGCTTTTCGCTCAATTTTCCTAAAACATCTGTACATTTCCAACCTGCCACACTAGCGGAACTATCAAAACTTTCTCGTCATATCTCATTCTAGCCAAAAACATTGTTGTTCACTCTTGGTGCCTCATGGTGATGAGCGAACATCTCCTTCTACATCATAATCGTTACTCCTCGCACGGAGAATATATAACATAACAATTAATGTATGTACTAACAATGGTAAATCGATAAATTCGCACTAGTTTTCAGACAAAATCAATTCAAATGCTTTTCAACTGACTACTTCTCAATTGGAATGTAAACAATTTAATTCTTCCTATTATCAACCATATCAACTGATAGTTTGTCTTATCAAGGCAGTCGATGTAGGTGTTGCATCTTATCCTTGTAGTGGTGCATGTGAAAGCGTTGCCAGTCTGATGGAACTGCGCACCGATAACACTGTTTGTTACAAAAAGTAGCGTTGAATAAGACAGAAAAATATCATCTCTCCCAAATTCTCCTTAAGGTATGTTGAATCACGTCATGATATGGCATATTTTTTTCGGGTGCTCCATTTCAAGTTCTGAGGGCTCTAGTATGGCGTGAGTTTAACTGAAAATTTGCAATAGCATGAAAACACGAAGAAATACAACTATGGTGAATTCAGCAAAATTGTAGCAAATGTCAAAACAAGCAACTTTGTAGAACATAGCAAGCTGGTAAAAGTTAAAAATGAATGACTATGAGTCGAAAAACGATTATTTTCTAAAATGCGCAATTATCGCAGTAGGCTTTGAAGCTAGAAAAAATATGTTCTACAATGTTTTTTATAATAACAATTTCTACAACTTTAATGAACGTACCATTTCTCGATATTTGTTCATAAAAAAGTTAGGGCATACGCCACTCTAGCTTTGAATGCAAGAAAAAAATATTTTCATACAAATTGTAGTACAAAACGTTTGCAACAAGTTCTCAGAAGTAACCAAATCTTCAAAACCACAAATTCCCATTAAAAAACCTCATGCCCGCCTAAAGTAGCTTACTGGACCACTGTGCGTTGGTGCCATGACAGTGCCTCGTCTGTAAAACAATTCTGCAAAACGTCACAGATTCTCGCTAGGTATTTTTGGAAACGTTGGGTCCTCGAGTATACTTCTGAAATCACACGTCGAGTAAAATGGTTTAACCCGGTAAAACCGATAGCTATCGGACACATTCTCATCGTCGTTGAGCCCAGCTTTTCTAGAATCTGCTGGCCAAAGGACATAGTAGTAGCCGGCAAAACTTCGAATGACGGTCAAGTACGTTCAGCAACATCAAACAACATCAGAAATTTACGAAAGATCAGCGATGAAATTGGCGCACAGTGATTCGAAATGCCTTTTTTCGCGGCAAAATTATTAACTCCCAAGGGTTACGTTTCCGAATCATGGTGGCTTCTACAAAGTTGTAGTTTAAAAAGTTTTCCTCTTTGTTGTGATAGTTTCGTAGTTCAAAATTTTACCGCTAGGGCGGCGCTGTTGATAACTTTTGAACGAAGCAATTCAAGCAATTATTTTGCTGGGATTCTGCTGGAACCTTTTCTACCCGAAGTTATTTTGCTGGTTTAGATTAGAGTATCCCTTAAAAATCTGGTTTTTTTTCATTCCTACTATGTAGATTCAATTGTAAAGAAGAAATAATTCTTCATATAGTACTAAGTTTTATAATTCGCATCTGCTATTTTCAACTAAATTCATATATCTCGACGACATAATGGCAACTTATTTTCAGTCGAAAAAGTGCTCAACATGACTTTCACACGCATGAACACATAAACGACGAACTAAACTACAAAAGACTGAAGAGAAACCTGAGAAACTAAACAAAAAAAAGGGCGAAACGACACCATACAAAACAGTGGACATGAACATGATTCTTATTTTTAGTTCGGGAAAACTGTTTCGGAAGACACTCAGCGCATATTAAATGACACGCCAATTGACCAAACTACAAAGACTTTACAAATTACGAAACGCCGTATTAAACTTGTAAACGCAACACTGACTACTAAATCACAAAAAAGACAATTGAAGAAACAGACGAAAGGATTCCAAACTCTCAAACGTGGCTCCTTCCGAATCATTTGCTACAGCGTCTTCTTGGAAGACATGTTCCATGTACGGCTTGCAAAATGATTCGAAAGGATTTACGCAACGATATAATCAAAGGCCTGGCGTAGAGGTTTCTACTCCTGCCAATAAACCTTAACGAAAAAAAAGAATCTCTCTGGATCTTTCTGGTATTTTTCAGACCTCAATTATTTATGTAAGGTTGATCACTTCTTCACAGTAATAGAAAAAAAGAACTGATTTTATCATTTACCATGAACGTGATCTTTGGAAACTGAGTCAAATCCAAATCGTCAGGTTCTTCGCTTGATTATTGAAGTCTCCATTAGCAGATGTCAAATTATGGAGACGCTCGGTCATCCACAAAAGCCGCACTGCTCATCAACTTGATTTCCCATTTATTTTCATCCCCTTTTCCTTCCAGAATGACCTGCACCGGGCGATGCAAAAGTCACAATCAGCCCTCTCCCAGCAGCTGACAATCCTGTCGGCGACCTTGCTGTGCTTAGTTTTCACCAGGTAAGTGCCGTGAAAAACGATACCGTTTCTACCCGAGGAAAGTTTTCAACCACGCTCGCAAAGTCTTCGTCATTATCAAAGTTTTCCGCCCTAAAACTTCCCCCCGTAGGAACAAATACGATAAAAGTCCCACCTGCAAACCCGGAAAAGAGGCATGTCAAAACGATACAAGCAACCACAAAACAAAGCACGGAAAACGATCTCCGGATGCCCCGCCGGTGCAGTCTCTAACCAGCATCCTGCCGGCCCTCTTTAAATGACGACGACGAGACATGAAAGCAGCTCTCGGAAAATGTCTCCTGCTCCACTAGAATCACCATCAACGACACAAACAAAACAAAAATCGATACACCGGTTTACTGAAACCTGAAATCTCCTGAAAGAGTTCGTGTGAATCACGACTCAGCCATTTCCCCACCGTTCCACCTGTTACCGCGGCTCGTTACAATTTTCAGGGAAATTTATTTAAATTCCCACCTAACCACCTTCCTGAGCGCGCGACCGTTTATGCAAATATTCTTCCTCCCCTGACAGGATGAACACAGTTCCGATGCAAAAGTGAATAATGTAGCCGAACTTCCGCTATAGCTCTCTACATTGTTCTCCGGTTCTTTTGTTCGCCGCTCACAGCCAGCCAGCCCGTTTTACATATGTTCAACAGCGAACCTGAGCGAGCTTGTCAAAATGGGGCCAATCCGAGCCGTGCAGTCGATTTCATGTTATGTGCACATTGCCGACTGGCGAGCGTGGTTGAATGAACTAATTGCTATCCGGGTTTCGTCACGTGACCAACTTGAGACCAACTTCCTACAAATTCGACCCATTTCCGATTTCAGCGTTTGTGGAATTCAGCACTTCCAGCGGGCCGGTCATCGACATCTGAATCTGTTCCAGAGCACCTACTACGTGGTGGTGACCTTCTCGACCGTCGGCTACGGAGACTTTGTGCCGGACATTTGGCCTTCGCAGCTGTACATGGTCATCATGATCTGCGTGGCGCTCATCGTACTCCCGACGCAGGTGAGTTGTGTTGTTTGGAATGATGGAGTTTTTACATTTTTTTTTTTTGGTGTGTGTATGGCTGCATATCTTTATTAATGAATCTACATTGGCGATTGCTTTTTAAATTTCCTTTGTTTTATTCCTATGAATCCCAATAAATTACCATCGAATGCTTTGCAAGTGCATAAACCATTTTTCATAATGGCAGTCTTAAGATAAAAATCGAAGATAAAAATGAGTGTTTCCATTTAAAAGCGTTACTTATTTTACTGATAAAGGTAAACTGCTATTCTAATACACCACACTAAGTTTTTTCAATGCCAATTTTTCAAAAATTATTAATCAAATAAGGAAGACAACGCAGAAAATCATAATAAATTTTAACAGGCGCGTAAAATTTCCCTTCGTTTAATGTCAAGCCAAAGGAGGCGTAAACAACGAAATTGTTTGCAATCTTTCATGCGTCATGCAACAATGCACAGTGGGGAAAATGGGACCCAAAATCACAACTAATTAAAGGCCGCTGGATAAGTGCCCTGTAAAACAGCTTATCTTATGTAAAAAAATGCGAGAAATCGAATGGTGATGCTTTCATCTTGGGCAGGCCCCGGAAAGTGGCTCATTATGCCCGATTTTCCCCTAATTTCGGAAGATAAATTGAATAATCACACATTTATCATATTAGCTCTGATAATATTGCATCCATTTGTGCTGTACTATTGTGGAAATATCTGGAGAACCCAATGGAGGTAATATTGTCTTGTAAAAACGTCAGGAACTGTCCATTTTGCCTGATATTCCCCACATGCTGAAAGTACTAGATATGCCATGTGGTTTTGGAAATTTGGGCGAATTAGAATCTATAAAAATGCAATACACTATTGTGGAACTGTCCGGGAAACTAAATGGAGAGTGTGTCGTCTTGTGTACACATCAGTTATTGACCATTTTGCCCGTTTTTCCCTACATACTGGAAGAATCCATAGATAAAATGCGATTTTTGGAATAGCTGCGCATTAGAATCAAATCAAATGCACTACAATATTATGAAAATGTCTGGAAAATCGAATGAAGTGGATGTCGACTCATGCAGACTTCGGGAAATGGCTCGTTTTGCCCGATTTTCTCTTTATTTTGAAAAAATAATTGAATAATCCTTCATTTATCATATTTTCACTAATAATATTGAACCCATTTGGGATCTACTAACGGGTGGCAATTAAAATTTTGGAATTTTTTCGAGGCCTCTATGCTCAGTAACAAACGAGCTCAGAGAGAAATAAGAGTGTGTATGCGTTAGCTCTTTCTCTCCTCTTTCTGCTAGTATTTTCTGTTTTGTTTATGCTTGCTCAGTTTTGCTCAAAATGCCGTCGAAACAAGAAGTATTTCGCGAGCGCGTTGTACAGTTCTACGAACTGCACAGAAATCTCGGCAAAACGTATACGGTACAACATTTTAAAAGCGAAAATGTTGCGACTTCGACTGTTTACCATATCCTAAGATCCCCAACAACTGCTCGCAAGCAAGATAGTGGAAGACCAGCCAAAATTATGGACGCAAAAGGACTTCGTTCTCTTTCTCGTGCCTTCAAGAACAAGGATTCACTGAGCCAACGGGATGCCGCAAAAAAAGGTCAACTGTTCTCACCAGTACATCTACAAAACATTGAAAACAGTCGGAATAAAGTGCCGAAAGAAGACACGAGCCCCGGAATATACTGATGCACAGATTTCAACGCTGATATCCCAATGCCGTTGGTTGATTAAAAATTATTCCGGAAAAAGGTTTGTTTTGGACGACGAAAGCTACTTCCCTCTATCGAAGACGCAGATTCCCGGAAACGATCGATACTATTCAACGGATAGTTCTACTACACCTCCGAACATAAAATATAAGTTTAAACATAAGTTTGAACAGAAAGTGATGCTGTACATTGCCATTTCCGAGAAAGGCATTTCTAAGCCATGGTTCAAGCCCTCTGGTTTGGCAATCAATCAAGATGTGTACCAGAACGAATGTTTGAAGAAAATTTTGATCCCGTTTCTACAAAAACATCATGCTAATGGACAAAACGTGTTTTGGCCGGATAAAGCGTCATCGCATTACGCCATAAAAACACAATCGTTCCTGAATACCCATTCGATCCCATTTGTACCCAAAAACCACAACCCGACAAATCTGCCTCAGTGTCGCTCAATCGAAGATTTCTTCGGGGTTTTGAGTTCCTTGGTGTACAAAAATAACTGGAGAGCCACGAATTGCAAACAGATGATTGGTAGAATCAAGAGATGCATTCGCAAAGTTGACATGGAGGCCGTACAACGCTCCTGTTCCGACATCAAACGGAAGCTTCGCCGAACATCCGATTACGGACCGTTTTCAAATCTTCACTCATTTTTTTTCAACAATGGACAATGTATCTTTTATTTGAATAAATCAGATCTTCTTCAACTATGTTTGTCTTTTTTTGACAGCTTGAGAAAGAAATTCCAAAATTTTAGATGCCACCCGTTACATGTAAGCCGACAAACAAATGCCAGGACAGAAACATTACGTCGCCACCTCTAAGTTGGCCGTTCCGGAGAGTGTACAGAAGAAGAAACGGTCGAAATTCGCCAAAAAATTCCTTGTCTGGCAAGCGATCTGCGGATGTAGCAAAATGAGTCAGCCCTTCATCACCTCTGTGACCGTCAACGGACAAATCTACAAGGACGAATGCCTCCAAAAAAGACGTTTGCCCTTCTTGAGATCTCACAATGGCCCGAAACTGTTTTGGCCGGATTTTTGTATTTTGCCGCTATGCTCGGCCCGTCTTAGACTGGTACAAAGATAATAATGTAGTTTTTGTACCAAAAGACGTCAACCCTCCAAACACTCCGGAACTTCGGCCAATTGAAAAATTTTGGGCAATCATGAAGTCAAAGCTCGTTAAAACTCCAAAACTGATAGAAAATGAACTTGAACTAACGAAAGTGTGGTTAAAAGTAAGTAAGCAAGTCGGTCCTATCATTGCCCAAAATTTGATGAAAGGGGTCAAGGCAAGGGTGCGGGCATTTTGGGTTGGGAGAAGAGGTTCAATAAACCAATGATGTCAAAACTTAACCATTTAGTAGTACTTTATTTCCAGAAAGTTTGAAAAGAATCGGGCTAAAGGAAAATGTTTGGTGACCTATTTTGTGTGTCCAAATTTCATCGAATACAGTCTTTGATGACCACCACGTTACGCTTCGCCGGGAAGATCTCTTTGACCAGAATCTTCAGCCATTATTTCTGCGTTTTCGCTTAGTTCTCCGACACGAGTGTCTTGGGCTGACGCTTCGTCATGTGGATGTCCATTTTGGCCAAAAACTTTTTAACCATTTGGCCGGTCGCACCGAAAAAAGTGGCCATCTTGCCTTCCGTCTTCCGTTTGTGCTTCTGTTGAATTCTACGCAATGGACTTTCCCTTCTCCAGAAGTGCCAGAATCTTGTTTATGTTTCCGCGATCGTATTCGGTTGACAGGAAGTGAACCACGATGACCGATGGTCCGGATGGAGCAGACGGTACGAACAAACCATAGATCGAAGTTGTTTCACTGCCCTCGCCATAGCTGCTGTAAACACACTGATGGAGCTTGGTGGGCATAGCCACCATATCATCCGCAAGGTTGGAAGGATGAAGCACGAAAGAAGAACAACTTTATCGTTGTTCTGCACTCCACAACACAACATGACCAGCAACAATCTGTTCTTCTCATTTTCTTGCTTTGCAGTATTTCTAAGCCCAAGTCCTGATAAGGACGTGAGTTCTTAAAAATAGCTCTTTGGAAACAAAGCAAGTAGTATTGTGAAGAAACATCAACCAGCTTCTTCCAGCTACAGGATAACCATCACCTTCGGGAGTCCTCAAGCAGGATAACAAAAGAAAAGCACTTCGTTTTCACTTTCAACTTAATTTACTGCTCACGGATGTAAAAATACTGATTCCAAACTCGTCGGATCGGTTCCTTTTATATAAAATGAAAACAATGTTGAAAAATGCAGCTTCATTATTGGTTGATCAACCAGCACCGCTTGCAGGGACGCTATATTAGCATTCTGTTAATCGACGATTAAACTCGCTCGCTGATTGGTCGGCAGTTGCGCATTTGATGATGATTGATGACGGTTGATTTCTGGAACGATATGCGACGTACGTTCGCTTTAGCGAACAGAGCTGTCAAATTTTCACAGTATATACACTCTCGTTTCAGTTTACTCCATTTTTGAGTGCAATTGTATGTTATCTCTTTTTCTCACACGAAAATATTACTCAATTTTCGTTAAAAAGAGGATCAACTCAATTTTTGAGTAGATGAACTTTTTACGAAAATGAGTAACATTTCCGTGAGAGAACAAAAGATAGTAAACAATCCCGCATAACGAAAAACAATATGCTATACAGTCAAAATTGTAATTCAAATGCATGATATATTCTCACATTTTATCTTATTGTAAACAAATAGTTTAATCTCATTGTCACCATACAACCTCTACATTAACACAAATTGTTAATGTATGCCATATTGTCATTGAAAGGTTTTTTATTGTCTGCATTCGGTCTTGATTATATACCAATTTTTTGGCATAGAGTACAGCCAAAATTTTGTGCTTGAAAATTGCCATTTTTTTATGGTAACCTAACTTAACCGCCTATTCAGCATATTGTTATTTGGCGTTTTACCATCTGACATTTTGTTCAAACTATATAGGAGGTTGTTAGTTTATAGTGGTCAACTATATGGGTAAATATCGTAACAGTAATCGAAACCGTCGTCAACAATAAGGTTAATGGTCCAGGAATGGTTTGTGATTATGCGGGATTGTACTCAAAAATTGAGTACAATGAACCGGCAGTGTAGGTTACAAGTATCTATCGACTACTGACCGGTGGACCGACCACCAGGTGGCATGTTAATCGCATGAGAAATCGGAACATTTAGTGGCGTTTTTCAATCCACGCTTTATGGGGAAGGTATTGGGTTCATTAGAAGTGGTTTCATTCGCATTGTTTTCTTGGCTAATTTTTGCAAATTTCAATTCGTTACATAACTATCTCACCAACCACGTGACTAAAGGGTTTCATCTTTTCTTCCAGCACCAGCAACTAAATAATTCAAATCTTCAAAAAGCAAGTCTCTCCATAAGTTTTGAAAATTGTTTAAATTTTACAGTCATTCAGAGTTGAAATGTTTAAAAAGTTCAAAAGTTATCTGTTTTTCACATTTACTGCTTTGATCGTGATGCTTGAAATTATTCCATTTTTTTCGAACGTTAGCTTTCGAATCAAAAACGCTTCAGGATACGAATTCTTTTTTCATGCTTTCCAATTGCTTGAATTAACACTCTGATTTTTTTACGACTTTTCGACAAACTTTTCGATAAACGTTAAAATTTGAATTGTTCACTTATGTATTGTCTTATTATGAAGTTGTTTTTAATTTAATAACATTTTTTTAAATCGAATGAATGACCAGTGTGTCTCACAAAAGGTGCCACCTTTTTACAGTCTTAGTACATTTCAGCTGAGTGTTTACTGGGGGAAAAATGGTTTTAAAATGGTTTTTCAATTGACCATAATAAGGTAATATGAATGAGTTTTAAAACGGCATTACAAAACAGCATTTTACGAGTTGATAAAGTTGAAATAAAACTTTTGATAGGAGTAAAGGGAATTTGAGAAACAAGGTTTTAAGATCGTTCTAAACGTGCTGTGTAGGTTCTTATAAACTTTACTAAAATATGAAACCTATTGGCACCACTTGGTGTCATAATAAAACCAAACAGATTGCCAGTGGTTTTCATAAAACTTTAATAAAACTTATTAAAGCTCGATGGTTTTGGCAATGTTGCTTGGCTACTTTGCTTGGGGTTATATGCTTGAATATATAGGCCCTATGAAAGGGCTTACTTTAGATGGATTCAAGAAACATTTGGCTGACATTTGGGACCAAATTTCTCAGGATATCGTGCGTGCTAGCTGCAATGGGTTTACCAAGCGTTTGCGCAAAGTTGTCAAGGAAAAGGGCGAGAGATTTGGATTGAATTATATATGGTTTATTTCTATAACATGTATCTTTCAAATCTATATAAATATATAAAAATGGATTTCTGTCTGTCTGATCGGCGTTTTTTGGAATTTTTTGGGCCGGGAAAGGTTCTTATGATGATTTGAAACTCCTCCCTTCACTGGAAAGGGGGGCTCCCATACAAATGAAACACTAATTTCTACATAACTCGAGAACTAATCAAGAGAAACCAAATTAAGCATGTGTGAGTTTTTGAAGGCAAAAAATATTTTCATGGCACTTTGGAACCCCTCCTCGTCATAAAAGGGGGGGCTCCCATACAAATAAAAAACAATATTCTCCATAACTCTTGAACTAATCAAGCAAACGGAACGAAATTTAGTATGTGGTGGTTTTTGAAGACAAAAAATGGTTCTATGTTGATGTGAGACCCCTTCCCTTTCTGAAAGGGGGGGGGGATCTCATACAAATGAAACGCAAATCCTTGCATAACTCGAGAACTAATCAGGGACATGGAACCAAATTTGGCATGTGGAAGTTTTTGAAAGAGGGAAATGTTTCTATGGTAATTTGAGACTCTTCTGCTATATGAGGAGACAGGGGGGGGGGGGGGGTGGTCTCTCAAACAAATGAACACAAATTTCTGCATAACCCGAGAACTAATAAAGCAAATGGAATCAAATTTGGCATGTGGATTTTTTTTTGGAGGAGAGACATATTTCTATGGTGGTTTGAGACCCCCCTGCCCTCTGAAGTCAAGCCCCATACAAATGAAACGTAAATTTTTGCATAACTCGAGAACTATTCAAGATGCAGGATTTTTATATATATATATATATTAAAATGAATGTCTGTTTGACTGTCTGTCTGACCGATCGGAGTGAAAATATGTTTGCAAGGATTTTTGTGGCTGGGGAAGGTTTTTATGATTGTTTGAGACCGCTTCCTCCTTCTGGAAGGCGAAAAGGCTCACATACAAATGAAACACAAATTTCTGCATAACTTGAGAACAAAACAAGCAAATGGAACCAAAATTGGTATGCGGGGTTTTTTGAATGCAAGAAATGTTTCTATGGTGATTTCTAATACAAATTTTAACCAAACCTGAGAATTATTCAGGTAACTAAGCCACAAACTGTGTACTGTCTGGGTGAGAAGAATGTTCTGATAGAAGCTTGAACCCTTTCTTAGTCAAAAAAAAACTCATTCAAACAAAAATGAGAGCGTCAGTTCTGTGTAATGTTCATTAATTTAGTTGCAAGCGCAGCAACGCTCGCACCATGATCAGCTAGTGAAAAATAAATGCTATGATTTGATTGATTTGTTTTGCTGTTATCCCATTTTGTTTTAGTGACACCTATAGTGAGACACCCTGTATTAATGCGGCAAATTCAATTCGAAAAGCCAAAGTGTGTAGGTTCGATGTTATGAGCTTCTTCACACCGATAGTTTAATTTTTTTAAATTCGAGGTCCTTTCATCTTCTCCATTTATGTGATGTTTTAAAAAGCTTAATTTCATGGTGATGCTTGCATAGTTCGTCCGAAACCGAATCCCTTTTTATGATTATCCCTACCCAAGCAGGAACGAATAGCTTGATAACTGGCCTTGGTATTTGAACAACAAAGCTAGTTATTAAGTTATTTTCTCCTGCTTGGGTATAATCACCCCTCCATTATTCCATCCTAATCTCTTACCGCCGTACAGTGGGAGGAAATAAAAAAAAAGTGGGACATTGGTATTTGCCGAGAAACAAATTTGATTTAATGGGTGTATACACCTAGTAAAAAAAATAACTTTTTATTTTTGTTTCAAATCGATGATCATGTATTATATTATTGTAGATCAGATCATTGTACGAAACTTTGTACAACACTTTCTATCTCTTATAGGGTGAAAAAGGCATAAAAGATGTAATACCCACTTAAAAATTGTTATTTTACCAGCGTTTCGATCCTGTTGGGGTCGATTGCATAGCTTCGGTGATTAGTTTAGCTGCATCTACATTACCTTCACGACGAACATTCATTTGCAAAGCAAATGAAAGCTCTGAAACGGACCTTTTCTGGCTGAGATCAGCAACCCGTCTCTACTTGCTCCGAACAGTCAGTTTATCGAAAGTTTTTTTTTTGCTGAATATATATAGAAGAACGTGATTCAGTAAAGAGAAAGCCACGTCCAGAACGCCACGTTTTATAACAGCACTGAAAATGTGCTTTGTTTCACTTGCTTTGTTGCCATTTTTGTTGTAGTTTAGAGCAAAACCTGATACCAACTTTTTTGGGGTAAACTATTCTCCACCCATTTTGTCCTTAACACACTTCAACATATTGTCATTTCTTTTTCCTGGATCTGATTCAAATCAAACAGTATACAATTCAGTTCTGAGAAGACTAAACATTTTTCACACATTCGGATCGGTTGACTGCATCACAGCATGCGCGGAAAATAAAGAAGCAGCCACAATGTAAG
The DNA here is from genome assembly GCA_034211315.2 of Aedes japonicus. Lineage (NCBI taxonomy): Eukaryota > Metazoa > Arthropoda > Insecta > Diptera > Culicidae > Aedes > Aedes japonicus. The sequence continues at coordinate 39,460 of JASCZW010006050.1, forward strand.
TGGCAACGCGGCATTGCGGTACCGCAGCAAGACTGACTTTATACACCATTTACATATTGGATCGATGTTGAATCGAATTACATGACATCGAATAACCAATCTAGTTGCCAGTCAAATCGGGCTTGCCGCGTTGCCGTTGTCATAGAAGATGAATAAGGGGAATGTGCTCTAATGTGGGTCTATCGATCTAGGATTCGACCTGTGCTTAAAACTCTAGGTAAATATGTTTTCACCTTTTTTATCCTTAATATCATAAATATACAGTAATATTACCTAATGGAAAAATTTAAGGAAAGTTAATTTTTATCGATAAGCCGAATTCTAGATCCATAAACCTACACTTTTCTCTAGTTGTTTATGGAGAAAGTAGGTTCTCAAATGTGTCAAAAATATGATATACACTGGGAAGATGAAGAGAAGGATTTGCAGTAGAACCATGGACTTTTTTCAAATAAGCTTCATTATCTAGTATATCAGCCGTTTTTTAAACATTAATAGCATCTCTAAATGTTAATTAAAGGAGATGAAAAAACCACTATAAAGGCAACATAGTATAATAAAAAAGCTTAGTTACTTTTTTTTTTAAATTTACTAACTGCCCTCTTGGACCCCCCTATAGTTTGTACATCACTTAAAGGGTATCAGTTACTGAATAAATTAACGTTAAGTTTTGCTGCTAATACCTGCTAACCTGTAATCTACACATCCTCGAAGATAGTTTTAAAAAAATCATTAAAACCGACGTAAATCCTTTGAATGAAGAGATAATGATTAGCTGTCTTCTTCAAAGACAAGTATTTTTTAAATACCTAAAATTTTGTAGAACATTAATAAAATGAGAAAATTAAATAAAAAAGCTGTGGTAAAAAATGATTTTAAGCAGGTTGTCACAACCCTACGGGATGCGACGCACTTCGATTTACATCAAGCTTGCTTTCGAACAACTCCCGAAGTTCGAACATGCCTTGCGAGCTGTCAGCTACGATCGACGGGTGACGATCAATTAGGTCTATACAGGTGGCGAAGAGCAGGATGTTTGTCGGTATTAGTAACGAAAAATGGGTAAACAATCCATGATATCAGGTAGTGACGTAATTTTTTTTTTTTGTTTCTTTATTATAGTGGCTTTCAGCCTCCTGGGCTGGTTCGCCAAGTGACGTAAAATTCCAAAAACAAGCGAATGATAACAAAGCAAGTTAAGTTTGTTTCCGCATCCTTTTAGTGCACAAAAAGGCATTTTTCAGCTGAAACCTTTTAATAACTACACCAATTACCGAAAATAAACATTCCATCTTGTGATTTGCTGCTGTTGTAAATTGTTGTTTTTGGAGATCTACGTCACGCATGTTCACAAAAAATAGGCTGTGCGTCATCTCACGAACACAATGTGAGTATTTTGCATTACACTAATACAACTTAACCACCTGTATGGACGTCATTGGGTGACGATGACGAACACATTTTCTGGTTGTCATGTCATTAGTCAGCAGAAAGTGAAAGGGCGGGTAAATAGGTGAGATCGTGTAGTGCAAACAAATTTATTATTCTAAGATAGATATACAATTCATTGTCCTACTTAACTTTAGCTAAAAATTATTAAGAGCACTGTCACGTCTGTTTATTATTTATAAACACACAGAAGGTAAATCAAGTGTTGAATTCATGCAAAAAATTAACCTAACAAAACACATTTACAGTAATTACATCTAGTACGGACTGATTGTTGTGACTAGAATGGGCAAATTAATGATAGAAGAAAACTAAACGTTAGTAGCTAGCATGCATTTGCTCTCTCTAAAAACAATTGTTTTGTATATCCTAAATTAGCTCTATTAGTAGACCCGAGTATGTGACCATTTTGTTCTCTTTTCTTCTTGAAAGGATGTTTTTAACTGTTTCCAAATAGCTTAGATTAATGAAAGCGCTAATAGTATGTAGAAATTATCGTTTCATTCTTTGTTAACCTGAACAGACAAATCCTTCTTAAAAAGTAGCAGTGAATAAATAACCTTATTCTTGAAGAAGTACGGAAAAAGTTTGTGGGAATCTTCAAAGTTCAAATTAAGTATATTTCTATTTATTAAACATACATTGCCAATGAGTGAAAACTGGTGATCCCAAACTTAAGCAATACCGGCGCCAGCCTCGTCGGGATACAGGTTAAGCAGGACATGGGTAGAAAATATTGTCATACTTTGTAGAAAGTCGAGTAATCCTCTGCACTTACACGAGAAGTTACTGGGATGTTGGATAAACTGGCTGGATGTGCAGCAGGATCCGCTTTGGTAAACAGGGTGTGCAAGATTCAACTTACGTTGGCAACGAATCAGATATTCAACTATGTTCTCGGGTTAATGTCTGTATAGGGATTCACATTAAAGTTATTCAAATGTTGAAACCGACTTTAACCAACAGTAAGGATGCTGTTGGGGCCACTCACAAGTGTGGGTGGTTAATTTTAGAATAATTTAAAAATATGTTTAAACATTGAATTTGAGGCCCGATTCAAACCAACAGTAAGGATGCTGTTGGAGGCACTCAAAAGTCTTTCTCTCTCTCTCTCTCTCTTTCCCTCTCTCATATTCTTAATTACGAGTTACCTTTGACCGTCGGTCTCGCCCCGCACCACCCTAGTGCCACACAATTACATCCCGGTTCCAGTTAAGCCATCTTTTGTCCATCTTCCATGGTCGCTCTTTTCCAGGTTTGCATACCATCGCACATTTTAAGCTTTGGAGCATGCGCTTCTTTATAGCTCATTATCTGGGTCATTCCTTTTAACGTAGGACTACGTCTTTTCTAATAACCCTCCGGAGCTCGACACAACAAGATCACACTCTAAAATTACTCTTCTGCTTCTTTTACCTCTTCGTTCTTGTAGTTTTTTCTCCATCACATTTAATGTTGCTATTTACCCAACCATAAACTATGGCCATTTTCACCAAACATTCAGGTTATTTCAACCTAAGATCACAGTTTGAATCAGCAAAACAGAACTGTTTATAGCAATTAAATTTTTAGTTTAAACAAACATTTTTAGGGTTGAAAATAAGCAGACTTGCAGTTCCAATCAACTAACATTAAATTTAAAACAATGTTATTATCTGAGTAGATATCACTTGAAAAACGGTTTGCTTCAACTACAATCGCGAGTTTGAAGCAAACAAACAGCAACTTAAACTCAAGCAGTGCCAGACTTTACATTTCAACCATAGTGTTGGTTATTTCAAACAAGACTCATTTCTCTCCGTGATGGAAGGCGGCTATATAATATATACATGTCCAAAATATATGCGCTACCCTATTTGTCTAGACGAGATAACAAATTGGTTTAGCAGCGTCAGATTAATCATTATAATCAAATTAGTTGGTATGCGTATTATGGACCCGGATCTAAAATAAGAAAATGGGTCCAAAAAAGCGCATAATGACCATCGCAAATTATCGATGTCTACCAGGAAAACCTGGACTAAAAAAAAGTTTTTGCTATAATTCTGTGTAAATGACTAGTTATTTTCATCAAATGTAGGAGTGTTGCACAAAAAGTAAATAAAATTCTTTTGGAATTCTTTAAAATTGTTCAAAGCTTCTTCTAAGGGGCTATTAAAGGGTGTAATCGATAAAAATGGCACACACATATATACTCATCAAAATTAAACTGATTATCGTATTTTCTTGAAATTTTCAGGGAATGAAGAACTACTAATGAGTTTTGATTTACAACATTTGTTTCATTCAATTTCGTCTCAGATCCCGAATGCCCGCACCTTCCTTTTCACTCCACCCATCAAATTTTGTACAACCGATTTTCCCAGCGATTTTGTTGTTTTTACCCAAATTTTCTTCAATTCTAGCTCTGTTTTTATAGTTTTGGGATGTTTGCGAAGTTCCGTTTTCATAATTCCCCAGAATTTTTCAATTGGACGAAGTTCCGGTGAATTTGGTGGGTTCATATCCTATGGCACAAAATTGACTCCGTTAGCTCGGTACCACTCCAATACGTTTCGAGCGTAGTGGCAGGATGCTAGATCAGGCCAAAACAGAGTTGATCCTTTGTGCTTCTTAATGAATGGCAAGAGACGCTTCTTAAGGCACTCTTCCGTGTAAATGGCACGTTTATTGTTCCGGAAGTGATGAAGGGAGCACTTATTTCACCACATCCGCAAATCGCCTGCCAGATTAGAAACTTCTTTGCAAATTTCGATAGTTTCTTCTTTGGAACATCCTCCGGAACATCGAACTTCGACTTGGCAACGAAATATTCTTGCCCAGGAAGTTGACGGAAGTCGGCCTTGACGTATGTTTCGCCATCCATCACGATGCAACCGGATTTGGTGAGCAACTTCGGGTAAAGTTTCCGGGCACGGGTTTTCGCAGTGATGTTTTGTTTTTCATTCCGGTTTGGGGCTTTTTGCACTTTGTAAACATGTAACCCAGCACGCTTCATGGTTTTCTGCACAAAACCGACTGACACCTTAGACTTTTTAGCGACATCTCGAATTGACATGTTTGGACGGTTCTTGAATAGTTGTACGACTTTCCTGGCCATTTTACTGTCCATTGGACCACTTTTACGACCACTCCCTTCCTTCCTTTGGACACTCAGACGCTCCTTGAAGGTTCTTACGAGACACAGTTGTATTTGCATTTCCAAGCCTTTTAGCAATCCACCGGTGGGACGCTCCTGGATTTTGATTGTGAGTGCACAAAATTTTCTCACGGACAATTTCTTGTTTCGACGACATGACTGGAACTACTGAATGTATAACTATGAAACTTGGCAGATGTAAATAATACACTATGGATAAGATCTACTCAAATTTCTAGGTTTTTTACTCATACGATTCAAAAGTTACAGAAGATTTTCTGTGTGCCATTTTTATCGAATACACCCTTTAATGAAGTAGTACAAAGTTTACAAAATTCTAAAAAAAATTGGCTAACAAGGTGGTAAACATTATTAAATTATATTCCGTAAAAACAATTCAACATGATTTGTTTTTAATTTATACCAAAACGAAAGCGTTCTAAAAATCTTCGATACCCACAGGTTGACGAAGCTCTCTACATCTGGTTTTTGTAGAAACGACAGTACCAATGACCAATAAGCCAAGAAATGCGACAAGCTCAAGCAAAAAAAGAATCCTGATGGCTGGAATAGGGAAATTCGGAAGCCGTGGTTCTGTGGAAACAATCACAAAACGCAACGGTACTCGCTTACTGAAAATTTGTGCCGAAAAATTGTTCAGCAATATTTCTGTTGTCGAACAATATAAAAAGGCTTTACTGCACAGATTCGGGAGAAGATTTGTCTCCTTGTCAAATGCTGACGAAAGTTGGCTGTTTTTCAAAAGACGCCAAATCAACAAAGATTGAATCACATTCATGCAACATGGATTCAACATGGATGGGTCGCTCCAATTAACATTAGTGTTGATTGAAAAGTCTCACAGACCTCAAGCACTCAAAAATCTTAAGGATTTTCTTGTATACTGCAGGGCATCCAAAAGCGCTTGGATGGCAATGGAGCCCTTTAAAGAGTTTTTTGGGGAATTCGTCCCGAAAGTGACCACCTTTCTCAAGTCAAAAGGACTTCCCCTAAGAGCCGCCCTTGTGTTGGACAATTGAAACAGCTCATTAAAATGCAAATGAGTTGAAAACGACCGATGAATCAATTTTTACCATCCATTTATGCTTACTGGCAACCATGGACCATTTTGACTTTTAATCTACGCACATTCATACATCATCTGAAGCACATCAGCCAGAGGGGAACGAAACATACAATTGATTCCAGTATGTGATGCCAGGTATAAATATAATCTTTCATGCTGTTATGAGTGTGTTTGAAGTGTGTCGGATTGTATTGTGGGTGCTTACACATGGTGGCCGAGAGACTTACCAGAAATCAAAAGTAGGTTCATTTTTATGTATACAACAAGTATTGCTTAAAGGTGTATTCTAAGATAAAAAAATAATATGAGGAAAATCAATTTAAAAAATTAAAGAATTCGAAGATCAATAAAAGAAAATTAGATAAAAAATTATAAAAAGAAATTAAAACAGATGTAAGAAGGGCTGAAACACCCTGCTGGGCGAATAACATTGATTTGGTGTATATTCTTTTATGATGTACAATATTTAAACAATGGGAAAATTTAAATAAAAAAGTTATGATAAAACAACGAGTTTTAAGGGGGTATTACATTTTTCATTCCTTTTTCACCCAACAACTTCGTCTATTTAAGAGATAAAAAGTTTTTGTTTTCTACAAAGTTTCATGAAATCTAATCTACAATGTTTTAGTACATGATTATCGACTTGAACCAGAAATAAAAAAGTTAATCTAGGTGTATACACCCCTTAAATCAAATTTGTTAAGACAAAAATAAAGTTCTTCAAAAATGTAGAAACATTGTAGAAGACATCAATGGGCCATATCTAATAGTTTCGCCGCAAATACCCATGTCCCACTTTTTTTCATTTCGTCCCACTGTGCGTCGGTGGGTACCGTTGTTCCGATCGTAGTAGAATTAGCTTTTGGAATTGCTCCCCTTCTGGTGCAATCCTCCCTTGGGCTCGTGTTCTGCTGCATACTAAACTGCACTCGTTGATTCTCCCGGACCTTGACCTTTTCTGACTCCCTTGGCAGGCTTTCGATTTGGTTTCTCATTTCCTGCATGGCATTCGATTGATTCGCTTGCGTCGTCTGTCAGGTTTTCCATGGGCGCCTGATTTTAATGAAGCTGGCGGGACCTGAGCCTGGGCCATAGCACACCCAACAGAACTCCAGTCAATCTCCGACTTACTTTCAACCAAACCTGCACACTTCGCGTGAAACCACCGATGACAGATATAGCAATCGACAATAGTCGTATCGTCCGGGCTTTTGCATTAAGTACAAGTTGCTGATTGAACCCGGGCATTTAAGGGGGAACTTGAATCGAGACCTGAACCATTTCCGGTAGACATTTTGCCACCCGATCGCAAATTAAACGGATTTTTTAAATTCGCGCAGGTTTTGAAGAACCGTCTGCTTCCTCATACTTCAACGCTGTATGGGAATATACCATATTGTTTCCAGCAGGACTCAGATCCAGCTCACAAGGCAAAGATTCTACAATCTTTGTAGAATGGCCAGCATCTTCACCGGATCCCAACCCACTTGACTACTTATATGCTGCAACAAATAGGCCCCACGAAAGGGCTTACTTCAAATCGATTCAAGAAACATTTGGTTGATATTTAAACCAAATTCCTCAGGAATTCATGCGTGCCAGCTGCGATGGGTTAACAAAGCGTTTGCGCAAATTTATCAAGGAAAAGGGCTGGAGATTCGAATTTTATTAATATGGTTTATTTCTATAACATGCATCTTACAAATAAAAAATAAATGTTATGATTTGGTTGATTTGTTTTGCAGTAACCCATTTAGTTTGAGTGACACCTATTGTGAGACACCCTGTATTAATGCGCCAAATTCAATTCGAATTATTAAAGTGTGTAGGTTCTATTTTCAAAGCTTCTTTACACCGATAGTTGAATTTTTAAATTCGAGGACCTCCTATCTTCTCTATTTATGTGATATTTAAAAAGCTTAATTTCTGGGTGATTTTGCATAGTTCGTCCGAAAACCGAATCCCTTTTTATCATTATCCCTACAATCACCTCTTCATTATTCTATCCCCATCTATTACCGTCGCCCAGTGGTATGGCCAAAACCTCTAGCACCGCGTGTATGTATGCTACAGGTTTGCAGTCTGGGAAAAAGTTGTTCAGTTGAAAAAGCGCCATCTTTTGATGGTTTTGATTAGTTCCTATTTCCTCCGCATAGGTGGCACTTGATTCTATCTTTTCAACGGAGCGTTTTCGACAAAGATGTTTATTAGCTTAAACTGAGAAATGTTGCCCAAGATGTCAAAGACCTAACTTACACGGAAAACTAAATATTTACCAACTTTTAAAAAATATCGTCGAAAGTCGTTTTCACTATTTCTTGGATAATCTATAATATGTATAATATAGATCTTGATCTATAATATGAAATGTAAATGGTGCAATATTTTCGAAACGCTGCTACTTGTTCATTTCAGACACATTTTGAGATATATCATACATGAATACAAATATATTTACAATAATGTTGTAAAATGAAGGTGTTTTCAAATGACAATTACTCAAAATACAGCAAAAACTACCTGTCAAATTTTTGGAAAAACTTAGTGTAAACGTGGTTGGATATTTGAAAGCATGTAGTTCAACAGGGAACAACAGGGCTTTTTGTAAAATATCATTTTAACATATTTGGGTTTATTTATTGCATCTTGACTAGATTTTAAAAACCGTGTGAACAGCAGAACCAGTGTACGCTATGAAATAAAGCTTGCTTCAGATAGAATTGGAACAAAAACAATTGCCTGTATTTCAGTTACCTATTATTGAATTCAAGATCTTTTTTCATACAAATGTAGCGTTTTCTTCATACTTTTAAGAAAAAATACAGATAAAATTATTCGTCTCGGTTTCGAAGGAATTTTCGAATTTTTCCTGTAACACGGCTCATTAGGTGGCGCACACTTTCTTCGTCCATCGTTTTAGCTATCTTATTCCACCAGGTCTTCATCTGATTGATGTCTTTGACAACCTTTCCCTTTGCCTTGAGTCTCCACTTCATGATTGCCCAGTATTTCTCAATAGGGCGGAACTGGGGGCAGTTGGGTGGGTTAAGGTTTTTCGGAACAACCTGGACCCCTTTCTCTGCATACCATTCTTGAACGACTTTGCTGTAATGACAGCTTGCTAAATCTGGCCAAAACATTACGGGATGGTCGTGGAATCGAATGAACGGCAAAATTCGTTTTTGGAGACACTCTTTTTGGTAAAGTTCCGACGTCATTGTCTTATTTGTAACGAAAACTTTCGTTTTTTTGCCACAGCTGCATATGCCTTGCCAAATCATGAATTTTCGTGCAAATTTGTCGGCAAAAACAAATTTAAACTTGGCTGGAACATCCCCCCGAGCCGTTGCCAAGTAAAATATTTGACCTGGGATTTGCCCGAAGTCAGCCTTGACATAGGTTTCATCGTCCATCAGAAGACACCCGTCGAACTTGGTCAGCACCTGGTCGTATAGCTTCCGAGCACGGATTTTCGCCACACTATTCTGTTTTATGGTCCGATTTGGCTGTTTGCTAGCTCGATACGACTTGATTCCTTCCCGGAGTCGAGTTCTCCTCACGGTACTATGGGCAGCACCGAATTTTCTGGCCAAATCACGGTCCGACAAATTTGGATTCCTCTTAATCGTCTTCAAATCTTACCACGCCGTTTCCGGTCGACAGTTCCACTCCGACGGTTGGCTTGAGGCTTCCGAATCGTCGTCAATGTTTCCTTATACCGTTTGATAACGCGCCATACGGTATTTCTGGACAATTTCAGCTGTTTAGCCAGCCTAGATGCAGTCCACAATGGATTTTCCAAATAACTGTGCACAATTTATTCCCTTCTTTCGGCTTCCATGTTGATTGTTTGCAAAGTACAGTGATTTGCTGAATGTCAAAAATACATACGTGAAGCTGACAAAATTCCCGACACGAGGGCGCCAAGAACTTCCAAATCCGTCCACCAGAAGCGCCACAATATGAGCAAAAGTTTGTTCTAATTCTAAATGAAGCAAGCCTTAGCATGAAATTTCATATTTAGGCAACTCATCGGTGTATGACATTGTACAAAGTTAACAGGTGGCTTTGCTCACAAAATAAAAAGACTAAATATCTAAAATTTTGATTAACTTCACTTAACCGGGAGATTCCCCGCTGCCAACGGAGAAAATGTTTCGAGTAACGCGTTTCCAGAGTTTTGAATTACTCAATCAAAATAAAAAATCCGTGGGTTGAGCGTTATAACCATGTTTTTAAAAGTGTAAATTTGAAGATGAACCTTGATGACATTGACTTTCGTGACACTTCAAGTATAAAATCACGTGTATAAAAAACTTATGCTCTCGTTCAAAAACGTTGGGTTACTAGTGGCCGCATTGGAAAAAAAATTAAACGAAAAATGACTAGCTGAAGACATAACGTTTTGAGATGAAGTCTCTAAAGTTAGAGGTATGTTTTTGGTATTAATATCATCGATTTCATGGTTATAGAAGATACCAAATGTTAGATATCATGCATGAGCAAAAGTATTGAACAATTTGCAGCATTCAGACAATATTGCACCGTTAATATTTTATATTTTAGATTTTTATTTGCCAAAAAATAGTAAAAGCCACTAATTGCAATATTTTTTAAAAGTTGTTCAATATTATGTTTTCTGTGTAAGATAGGTCTTTAACGTTTTCGTCAACATTTCTCAGCATGATCTAATAAACAACTTTGTCTTAAAAACCATCCTTCTAGGACGCTCCGCTAAAAGATAGAATCAAGCGCCACCTATGCGGAGGAAATAGGAACCAATCAAAACCATCAAAAGATGGCGCTTTTTCAACTGAACAACTTTTTCTAAGACTGGTGCAAACCTGTAGAAAGCATACACGCGGCGCTAGAGATTTTGGCCACACCACTGGGTTCGCTGCCCCACTGTGCGCCGGGGAGCTCTGTTACTACCGTTTCCAGTCAAAGCAAAAATAGTGCTCATTCCATTTTTGGCACTTACGCAATAATATCATGCTCACACGAGAACAATGCTACCAGTGGTTTGGAATTATCTCTTTGGAGCGATAAATGCAAACACTAACTGAATGAATGAATAAATGAACGGATACAGCCAAATTGGCGTCGCTCGTTCCTGGCTTAGATTTGCCATATGTCCTTTCTGTAAATGTGCAATGCACAGTGAACCATCAGTTTCAATAAAGTGGGATAAATTGCTGATCTATGCAATCATTGGAAAATTTGATGGTCACCCAACTCCATTTACCATCGAAGAACAAAACCGGATAGTGTTTCTATTATGTCGGAGCTTCGCCAAACTTCAATGAAAGTATAAGGACTCAATTCACCACTCAATTTCCATTCTGAACCCACTATGCCATGTACTCTGGCAATTCATTTAGTGTATTTCGCCGTAAAAGCCCGGAATGGTGTTCCATTATCAAATTTTGCTTCGACATTTCTCTTGCCGAAAAATCAACCGAGTCACATTATGCTTTCGCAAATGCCCTGCATCGCCACCACCAGTGACAGATAAAAGTTTCCCTCCGTGGCTCTGCTCGTTGTTGGACAAGGGAAAAGAACCGTATGATGTGTACTGAATATAATTAAATATAAACCCCCTCCCCATCACCACCGCTTCTCCTATTATGATATGCAGCCGCTTCCGAGAGACCAAGGGTTTTCATAACGATTTTCCTCCACTTATTTTTCTCCTGCAGTTCGAGCAGCTGGCCTTCACGTGGATGGAGCGGCAGAAGCTGGGCGGCAGCTACTCGTCCCACCGGGCCCAGAGCGAGAAGCACGTGGTCGTCTGCTCCACGACGCTGCATGCCGACACTATCATGGACTTCCTGAACGAGTTCTACGCCCATCCCCTCCTGCAGGACTACTACGTGGTGCTGCTCAGCCCGATGGAACTGGACACGACGATGCGGATGATACTGCAGGTGCCGATCTGGGCCCAGCGAGTCATCTACATTCAGGTAAGATTTCCAATCAGTGCGAATCACTGCACTCCGTCCGTTTTTCGCTCATTATCCGAGTTTTTGTGTTTTAATCATTCTCAGGGATCCTGCCTGAAGGACGGCGATTTGGCTCGGGCGCGGATGGCCGAGGCGGAGGCGTGCTTCATATTGGCGGCACGGAACTATGCGGACAAGACGGCCGCCGACGAGCACACGATACTGCGTTCCTGGGCGGTCAAGGACTTCGCCCCAAACGTTCCACAATACGTGCAAATCTTCCGGTAGGCAATTGCTTGAATCAATAAGGGCGACGACAGGGATGATGAAATTTGTTGGTTTTTTCTTCTTCCGCAGACCCGAGAACAAGCTGCATGTGAAGTTTGCCGAGCACGTTGTTTGCGAGGACGAGTTCAAATACGCGTTATTAGCGAACAACTGTACATGTCCGGGGGCGAGTACGTTGGTGACACTCCTGCTGCACACGTCGAGGGGCCAGTAAGTATCGCTTCCATCTATTTCTGTAACATTTGAGTGCAGGTGACAATTAGGCGAATGAAATTCTAACCATTTGTTGTCGTTTTGTTTGGTCAACTTCGCAGGGAAGGTCAACAGTCGGCGGAGGAGTGGCACCGGCTGTACGGAAAGTGCTCCGGGAATGAAATTTACCATATCGTGCTCGGTGACAGTCGCTTCTTCGGCGAGTACGAGGGAAAGAGCTTCACCTACGCTAGCTTTCATTCGCATAGGAAGTGAGTATCGGGCGGGATGGGAGTTTCATTTGGCTGATAGATACCTATATCGAACGTTTTCTTAGCTATATGGTATTACAATGAAACGAACGGGGGTTAAGGATGTGTTCGTTTAAGGTAAAATTTATGTTAACTATTCAACACTAACAATGTGTTATGCCCTATGTGTAGCGTCGGGTATTCGGATATGTAAAGTACGGATGACAACCACGCCGTTCTGTAGTCTACCATCAACTGACTGTGTATTCTATCTTTCTTATCTACAAGTTTATACTATGGTTCTATGGATAAGGTCTGTATCCACATTAATCCGGATACCTTCAAATCATTGTAACTTTTGGAATATTGCATGTGGGTCATTCCATATCAAGTGACCGGAGAAATGCATCGACCCTCTTCGATTCGAACCAAAATTGGCTGATATACTTGTTCTAGGCTATTTATCAAAAATCCAAAGTTTTAGACCAATCGGTGAACCCCTCGGCCCATGGGCTGCCCCCTTTATTTTGAGATTTTTGAAAAGTCAATATATTGTTTATTGAATATCACGATACTGTTGATACTACACGAAAGGAAATTAAATTTGCTACCAAATAAATATTTTTCTTATATATTTTACAGTGTTGCCAACATTCTTATTTTGGTGGTTGATATATTAAATTGCGTTTTTCTCATAATGCCCCCACTGTTTTTTCAATTTTTATGGCTTCAATGTGTTTAGCAGACTTTTTTACATGAGAAACACTTATCGAGACAAAACAATTTGCTCCGTCATGGAGATATTGATTTTTAAACATTTCATGTTTTATATTGAATGCATTAAAATTCAAAAATAGTGTTAACATATTCAAAGTAATTTCTGATAATGGGTCTAATAACAATCACAATAGGTGATTGTGCCAGCAATTATTTATTGCAAGATTCCAATGTGAGAAATATCTTCAGTGTTGCCATCTTACGTTTTATTTGTGATTATTTTTGAAAATAGATATTCATGCTAGGATTCATTTTTGTTGTCAATCGAATCATCAAGCTATCTATCTTTCAAAAAAATAAAAATGACATGGAACGGTATGTCACGATTTAACTCAAGAACAGGTTTACAGATTTCCTATTTGTTTAAATCTGTTCTTCTTTGGTTCAATCAAATCAGATCAAAAATGGTACCTGTTTCTGAGCTCGAAATACTCTTCATAAAAACAGTGCACACTGGGCCAGAATGAAAAATTAGCAGGAATAAATTATTTTCACTATGAAGATGCAACTTTAGAACAAAACTGTCTTCAGCTAAGTTGCAGCTTATAATTAGGGCTTTAATTTAACATCAGTTTCAGTAGGGGGGGGGGGGGGGAGTCCTTGAATATATTGAGATAAGAATTCTATCTCTCACATATCTTGACATGCAGCAATACAATGTTCAATAAAGTTGCAATAAAGCTAAGCAGTCTTTGTGTCATAGTTATGATCATTTTTACGCCTAGATAGGTGGCCTGAAAAAATAGTATTTTCGCCTAACTTTATTTCAAGTTTTATGAAAACGGTGTCTTCAGCAAATTTTTAGAACTTGTTCAAATACACACTTTGATGAAGAAAAACGTTATTTCATACATCCGTTCAAAATATATCGTGATTTTAGTCCAAAAATTACGATATTTTCAAATTACATTATTTTTTTAAGGGGGGAAAACGGGGATGCAAATACGATTGCATATTAAGAGGAAAGATAAGAGGTCTCTTTTGTATTTAAATACTCAGGTGAATTTAGAAGAATTTGGGGTTAAAGGGTACCAGGAATGTATGTCCATTTTAAAATAAAATAATTGATTTTTTCTTAAATGTTGATGGCAATGACGAATAAATCACCAGATTTCAATAAAAAACTAGTGTTTGCATTGTGTTCAGTTTAAATCGATAAATTTTCTGCTAGAAATTCAGTTTGTCAAAGGAAAAAATATGGAAACATTATTAAAATACCTAGGGTAAGGGGATGTAATGTTAGCCTAGCTCCTTCATTCGGCCTATGTACTAAAAGTGTCATTAATTTAGCAATAATCAACAAAATCATGGTAATAGCACCATGGCCGATGTAATCCGAAGCAATTGAGACAATATTAATCAACTTATAGTTGCTCACTTCCCCGTAATTTTCGATGTCTTCGACTTTTGGGACATCATTATTTCTCAGATTAAGCAGAACAGCCAAGCTACACGATCTTCAAGTGATCTAAATTGGGCTTAACTGTCTGTATGTTCAGAAAATAGTTACATGTTACAAACCAACTATTCACATAGCTAAAATAACAATGATTTTACAAGAAAATCGTAGACCCAATGTTGGGGACATATTTTTCTGTATGTCCCCAACTATGGCCTGTTGAATCAATAACGTAGTAAAAAGGTTGTTATTGGTAAAATTTCAAGTTGAAATGCATGAATTTGCGGTTGTTTATGTTCAAGTGGCTCATCTAAATACAAACCGAAGGAATAAAATCATTGTATAGTGAATTATAATGTTTTCATTATTGAGCGGCTGATAAATCATAAATGAACACCGCTTAGGTGTTTCGAGGCACTTTACTTTAGTTTGTTTTGTGAAATGTTGTATTAAGTAAATCCAGTACAGCTTACAATGCCTTAATTCATAAAATTAGAAAAAAAAACCGTACAAAGACAGCATTTAGTAATAAATCCATCGAATGGGACGAAGTTGCATCCACGAATAGACCCAATTTGGTGCTTATAGACCGACATTAAATCCACATCCCTCGAAAGTTTATGGCATTATAAAAATAGTTGTGTAACTTTTAGTGATACATGCTACCAAATGTCATATCAAACTTATCTTTGCAAGTCTGTAACTAGTTGAATTTCGCCTACAGCTTAAAAACTTTATGAGTTATAATGAAAAATGTGATCGCTGGTTGCATAATAGGCTGAGTCAAGGGACACATACCCTATCATGAAAGTTAATTTGAGGGACGAGGAAGAAAATAAGGGAGAAATTATTTTGACCATGAAAATATAATTTTAGCAACACACTGTCTTTGACAAAGTGTATTGCTTAAGAAGCTTTATTTTGATAAAATTTAAAGTTAAAGTGGTCTTTAACTCATAAAATCAGGAAGAAACCCGTCCGAAGACAGCATTTCTTTAAAAAATCGATCGAATGGGACGAACTTGCATCCATGAATAGACTCTTTGATGCTTATATACCGTCATTACATCCACAACCCTCGAAAGTTTCTGACTATATAAAATGAGTTGTTTATTTGTAGTTGAAAATTCAGGACGATAACCGTGTACGCGGCACAATAAAACACTAGGAAATTACTTGTCATCCGCAGACAATCCGGTAACAACTTGACAGCTCCAGCGTAAAGTCAATGTACCTTGGTAATCGTGACTCACTAGCTCTGTCAAATCGAATGAGTTCTAGAACAAAATACCAATTGAACGTATGCACATCGACTGTTTTTTTCAAAGCTTTGGAGCTTATATTCGTACTTGATGAATAAAATGCTGACGATATGTTGTAATTTACCCTAAATGTTAAATAGTGGATATTTTTACCCTTCTTACAGAGAATATGTAGAAACATAAACACACTCGAGACTTAGAGTACTAGCAAATGATTGAATAATTCAAAAACCGTTACTATAAAACCATTCAGAAATTTTCAGCACTTGAAAAAATCCGAAAGCAGCAGCTAGCAAGACTTGAATAAAATGGCAGCCTTCTTCACTGTTAAATGGCGCACTATACTTTCGCACAATTTATAATTTTCGTATGTTTTTGGCTTGTATGTTGATTATAAAAATGGACACAATGCAAACACTAGTTTTTTTTATTGAAATCTGGTGATTTATTCGTCATTGCCATCAACATTTAAGAAAAAATCAAGTATTTTATTTTAAAATGGACATACATTCATGGTACCATTTAACCCCAAATTCTTCTAAATTCACCTGAGTATTTATATACAAAAGAGACCTCTCGTCTTTCCTCTTAATATGCAATCGTATTTGCATCCCCGTTTTTCCCCCTTAAAAAAATAATGTAATTTGAAAATATCGTAATTTTTGGACTAAAATCACGATATATTTTGAACGGATAAATGAAATAACGTTTTTTCTTCATCAAAGTGTGTATTTGAACAAGTTCTAAAAATTTGCTGAAGACACCGTTTTCATAAAACTTGAAATGAAAAAGTTAGGCGAAAAATACTATTTTTTTCAGGGCCACCCTACTCTTAGGCGTAAAAATGATCATAACTAATGACACAAAAGACCTACGACTATGGTTCTTACAGCAAAGTTGCTTTAAATTTATTAAGGAACAACTTTATTGAACATTGTATTGCTGCATGTCAAGATATGTGAGAGATAAAATTTTTATTTCAATATATTCAAGGACCACCCTAACTGAAACTGATGTCAAATTGAAGCCCTAATTATAAACTGCAACTTTGCTGAAGACAGTTTTGTCCTAAAGTTGTATCTTCATAGTGAAAATAATTTATTCCTGCTAATTTTTCATTCTGGCCCAGTGTGCAGTGGCATCGAGCATTAGCAAATCTGACTGCCAACTGATTTTTTTTGGCTTCTTGCACTGCCACTTTTTGCACTTTATTTCGCTTCTTGCACTGCCGTGATGCCACAAACTTCACATTCAAGTTGCAATTACAGCGTGCCATCATCATTTGGAGTTTGTATGGTAGTTCCTTGAAGACTAGCTCTCGTCACCAATCGCTTTAGAGTTCCACCTAATCCATTGCTTGGACCTTTACCGTATGCCGTTGCAAAAAGTGCCATTCAGCTGGAACACCAAAGTGTTCTCGTTGGTACAGTAAATTCAAGATGTTAAACCTGTTTTTGTACTGTGAACCCGCACCGTCAGAGAACTAATAAATTTTTGTCAGCTTAGTCAGCTGAGATTTAAGAAATTCTATGAATTTCTTCTGGAAAGCGTAAAAGGTTGCTGTGTTGTGATCCAAGGTATCCGAAATGATAACACAATTCAATGGAACAATATTTCCTTGCTGCGAGAAATAGGCAGCAAATTGGTGAACGGTTGGTTGAGAATTGTTGTAGTAGACCCCTTGTACACTATCCCGAAAAGCAAATGAAAAGTTTGCGTTAGTGTTAGCGTTAATAAAATACTCTTTGTAGATTTGATATTAATGTCAATCACTTTATTTTTGAAAATCTTAATCAGACTTCTTTAGATCTACTGCTGGGAGTGAACATCATTTCAAATTTGCAAATGTTTTAAAAGCATCCATGTCACTATCCTTAGTCACAGTAGTTGGAAAGAGGAGGAGGAAATGGTCATGTAATACCTAAAAAACAAATGAAAAGTTTTCCAAAAAGTCGGCCACAACCAGAACTTCTCCGTCGGTCAAGTTGTCCCGAGTGAACTGGTAGAACTCTCCCTGTTTCGCTGCAATATAGTCATGCTTCCTAACAAATGCGGCTTCTTCACTCTGGTGGGCGCAGAGTGTTTCGCTAAAGTTCGCTAGCACTAATCGCTTCTGCTCGAGGATACGAGATGTTCCCTCCCGAACACTTTTACACTCCTTCTTACCAGCCAGTTCTTTACTCACGTCTGCCTCACGCAGGGTTACCATTAGATTTTGAAAAATATCTGGCATGTCACAAATAAAAAATCTGGCAAAATCTGGCAATGTAAAAATTTGAACTAGCAATTGAAAAGGGTCAAAGAGGTTTTACAAATGTTGATACGTCCTTTACAAATGTTGTCCCAAAATGTGTCATTTTTTGACTCGTATACCCGCATTCTTTAGTAACAGTCAAGCGTGGAATTACACTATTTGACCAATGCCAAATATTTGACGGACTACCCATTCGTACAACATTGCTACGAATCGTTTTCAGTGGACGAGGACTGCAGTCACGCAGATCACTTAACGCTTTAGTGGAGTAGGATTGAATGACGCTTTTTTTTTAATCTGTTCTAATTTCAAAAAGTCTGGCATTATGCAGGGTTTCTCTTTTTGTCTTTTTGCCGATAAAAAGTCTGGCAGTGCCAGATAAATCTGGCATAATGGCATCCCTGGCCTCACGGTAAAACGCTTTTACTTTCTGCACTATGTCTTATGAAACACGATGGCCTTTCTTGGGGTTAGAGGAACAGATAATTCCTTTCTCTTTAATGCACTTTTTCATGGTTCGCACTAACCTCTCAGAGCACCGAAATTCTTCTAGTAGGCCACCAAAATGAGTAGACCATGTAAAACTGCTATTTTTTTTTTTTTTTTTTTAATTAAGCGGTGCTTTTTTGTTAGATCCGCCTTGATGAAATATAACAGGTTATATAAGAGTGGTAGAATAAACAAATTTTCAAGACATGAAATGTTTGAAAATCAATATCTCCATGACGGAGCAAACTGTTTTGTCTCGATAAGTGTTTCTTATTTAAAAAAGTCTGCTAAACACATTGGAGCCATAAAAATTGAAAAAAGGGGGGGCATTATGAGAAAAACGCAATTTAATATTTCAACTACAAAAATAAGAATGTTGGCAACACTGTAAAAATATGAAAAATATTTATTTGGTAGCAAATTTAATTTTCTTTAAGAAAAGTATTTAACATTGTTTGTAGCTTTTTTATTCATCGAGATATTTAATAAACAATACATTGACTTTTCAAAAATCTCAAAAAATGGGGGCAGCCCATGGGCCGAGGGGTTCACCGATTGGTCTAAAACTTTGGATTTTTGATTAATAGCCTAGAACAAGTATATCAGCCAATTTTGGTTCGAATCGAAGAGGGTCGATGCATTTCTCCGGTCACTTGATATGGAATGACCCACGTAGGAATGAAAAATTTCACTGTGGTATAGCTGAGAGTCTATGATGAAAAAGACCATGATTGATGTTTACATTTCATGTTTAGTATTCAAGATGGCGACGAAAGAAAAACAAGTGCGCGAGCGAATTTTGTACGGGCGTACGGCAAATCCTGACTTGTCAATACGGGCCCTTGCAAAAACATTGGATATACCTAAATCCACTGTTCACGATTTGCACAAATCATTTTCGGAACGTTTGACGGTGGAGAAGAAACCGAGAATTGACAAAAACATTGGACGCGCTGATCCTGTCATGGACCGAAGGGTGAAAAGAATATTAACGAAAAACCCAAATCTCTCCATTCGAACGGTGGTTCGTAAAATAGGGATGTCACCTGGTTTTGTCAAAAAATCAAAACAACGTTTGGGACTTAAGTCGTATAAAGTAAAAACAGTTCCAAATCGCAACGACAAACAGAACTTGGCAGCAAAATCACGGGCTCGACGTTTGTACTGCGAATAATTGACGAAGTTTTCATGCGTTGTTATGGACGATGAAACTTATGTCCTGGAGGATTTCAAGCAGCTTCCAGGGCTGGCTTTTTATTCTGCTATGGCAAGAAATGCTACAGCGGAGCATTTCAGAACGAAGAAAGCATCGAAATTTCCCAAAAGAATACCTTGTGTGGCAAGCAATTTGCACGCGTGGCAAAAAGAGTAAATCTTTCGGCACAATCAACAAGGAGATCTATCAGAAAGAGTGTCTGCAGAAGCGATTGCTACCCTTCATCAAAAGTCACAAAGAAAAACCTTTGTTCTGGCCCGATTTGGCATCATGCCACTATGCTTAAACTGTGATGGAGTGGTACCAAGCAAATCAAGTGAACATTGTACAAAAAACCTCATACCCGCCAAATTGCCCAGAGATACGACCAATCGAGAGATATTGGGCTCTGATGAAGCGGAAGCTTTCTGGAAAGAAGCAAGGAATCAAAGACATCAAACACTTCCAGCAAATTTGGACAAAGACGGCTTCTACGGTTTCTGAAGTGTCTGTACACCCTAATGGACGGAGTTAAGCGCAAAGTTTGAAAATGTTATGCAAATACCTAATAATTTTGTTTTGTCTTCACGAATTGTTAAAACACATCCCATGAATTTGAAATAAACAACTACGACGGAAATATAATACGAAATTTATATATTATTCATTTTTTGAGGTGTCCGGATTATTGCGGATACAGACCTTTGTGTGCATGTACTGTCAATTGAAGTATCTCAACTTTGCTAGAAAATAACCCAACTCTTCATCGTCTTCGCTTCACGATAATCTATAACTGCACCCAACCGATAATCGCTCAGGAGTGAAACCTTTTTGCCACGACCGTATCTCCCTCCTTAAGGAAATTAGGTTCAGCTCGACGTTGAGAATCTGCGTATTCTGCTTCCTTAGCCTTCTCTTCACGGTCCCGATTCTGGGCTTCCTCAACAAGTTTCATTCCATAATGAGGAACTACCGGTAAGTTATCGCGCAATACTCTGACAGTGACGGTGAACTCCTGTTGTTGAAAGAGGAGTGGAATTGTACATAAGCAAGTACATCCTTAGATCCTACCTTCAATCTGAGACTCTGATTTCTTGGCTTATCTGCAGCCGCTTTTTTAACGCTCGATTAGCCCTTTACATTGTATGTTTTAATTGTCTCTGGAACCCCGTATCAACAGAAGTTTTCATGGAGAACCTGGACTGTAAGTTGAGTCGTTATTTCCTGCATGATGACTACCTCTACAAACCTGCTGAAATAGTCCACTATTACCAACAAGTTATGACCTGATGGAAGTGGTCCCATGAAATCTACCGCAATATCCACCCACGGTTTGTCGGTGCTAGTGACTCTGTGCTGTCGATGAAACCAGTAGGTTCAGATGAAATCGCAACAATGCAAACTACTTTGAACCAGGATTTCCTACGAAATATGTTCCACACTCACAAATCCATTGCCGGTGCCAGCGTCACACCTTCATGTCGCAGATAGTCATGTTTACAGTTACTCACCATTCCTGGGATTTGTGCCACCTCATAACTCACCAACCATGTCCAACTACTCGAGTACGGTTTGAAAGGTCCATAGAGATCATCCAACTTTCAGAGATCAACGCTTCAGAAACTCCTTCTAAGGTTTGCATTAAAAAATTGTCTTTTTTCGGATGCTGATAAAAAAAAGCTAAGACAGATAACTGATTATGATAAATTTCCCATGGAAGGTAATTATTTAAGCTTACTTGCAAAAATATCTTTTGGCTGTTGGCAGTTAACCGAAATATTCGCCATTGCGACAAAATTGTTGGAGTTCAGCCACTCACTCTTCTCCAAACGATCGCTTCAAGGAGTGGGTCGACGCTAGATCCGGCCAGAACATCGCGTCTTCGCCCTTATGGTATTTCTTGACGAACGGCGCAACGGCCAGTCCGGAGCGAAAGAAGAGCGGCGTTGACATCCCCTACTCGCTGATTGTCAGCCAACACCTTCTTGGGAAACTTGGTGTGTGAAATGAACTTTACTAAAGTGCCCTGCCAGTCGTTGCTATCCAGAGTGGGATAGGTCTCGCCGTCCATCACCACCGCCACGTCGTGATTCACCGGAAAAATCAAGCTCCGAATCCAGTGGACGCGACTTCCGCGTCCTGACATGTATGTTTATGTTTGCCAGGTACTTTTTCACTGTTTGGCCGGTTGAACCGATCTCCCGGCCAAGCGTACGCAGTGGTGTAGCCACTTTTCCCTCGGTCTACCTCTACAGGATCCTTTGGAGCTTCTTGTCGCTCAGGGTCGTTGGCTGTCCGGAACCGGGCTTTATTTCGATACTCATATTGTTGTATAATAGTGCCAAGATGTTGTAGATACCGGAACGGGCGTATCCGGCGTCCACAAAGTGCCGCACGATGTCCGTTTTCGACGCGACGGGGTGCCGTTTTTTGAACGCGCAGACTTCTGAACGGAGTTGCTTCACTGTTTTTACAATCACGGTTAGAGTTCGACTGATAGAGCTGTCAAATTTTGTCTGCTGACTCATGGGTTACTATGATTGATGCTGAAGGGTAGTTTCGTCAGTGCGGGTGAAGGTAAACCCATGAAAAATCGGCAATTTATGTCAATTTTTTTAATGCATACGTTATATTAACCCTTACGGGGTTATATATGACCCCAGAAGGTAAATGGCAGTATAAATCACAGACTAAATAAAACTTTACACTGTCATAAGCAAATTTGTTCTTCATTAATTATTCTATCTGAGAAACATAAAAACATATGAGTTTAAGGCATAATTGATGACCTAGAACATCCTGAATATGTAGAAGTCTAGGAAGCAAAATTAAATCCCTTAATAACAGTGTAAGGCGTTTTTGAATACGGTGCTAATGCATACGTATTTTTAAACCCTCGTTGATAAACGATACATATTATTACATCTTTCTGGGATATTCTAGGTTATCCAAAATGTACTTGAGTTCAAAACTTCAGATCTTCAGATGGTACAGTAGCTTTTAGAGCTATATGAGATTACGATATGTATTCAAACATATTGAATGAACCTCTCGAAGGGTCAACAGTCATAATTTGATAATTGTGTGATGTTCTAGGTCATCAAAACTGTCCTTGAGTTCATAACCTAAGATTAACAGTAGAAAATATAGCTTTTTGGGCAATTGAAAGTCACGCTACGTATTGTACCATATTCAGTAAATATTTTTGAAACGTAAAAATAAATACATGACTAACACCAAGGTCATCCAAACTGTCCTTAAGTTCAAAACATGAGATCCAAAGTTGTAAGAGTAGTTTTTTTTTTGGCTATATAGGGTGACCATAAAGGGTGTCCACGATGAAATTGCCACACTATGAAATTGCTCTAACTTTTTAACCGTTGGGTAGAATTTAATGACAATTTGGGTGGATTTAGTTCATAGTGCATTATTTACATCCTGCAAGTTTTAAAGTCCTGTGATCAAAACTCGCGGAAATGGAGTCGAAAGAACAGCTCGTGCGTGAGAAAATCTTGCGCATTTATCACGAGAACAAGGATCTCTCGCATCGTTCCATCGCTAAAACGTTGGGAATCGCGAATTCCACGGTGTCGCGAGTGATTAAGCGGTTCGAGGAACGGTTGACCACCGATCGGAAGCCCAGAGGTGAAGGAAAAAGTATTCCGTACAACACCAAAAATCACAACCGCGTAGTTGGGGCCTTCGACCGAAATCCGAACGCCTCCGTTCGGGATGTGGCTAAGAAGCTGCACCTAAGCCGAAGTTTTGTCCAGAAGGCCAAAACTAAGGCTGGGCTTCGAACGTTCAAGGTACAAAAGGCCCCTAATCGCGACGAGAAGCAGAACAAGTCCGCCAAAACCCGTGCCAGGAAGTTGTACCTCAACATGCTGACGAAAGTTGAATGCTGCATCATGGACGACGAAACATATGTGAAGGCCGATTTCAAACAGATCCCCGGCAACCTGTTTTTCACGGCCAAGCGTTCCGGAGCATGTCCGCACTCAGAAGATGTCCAAATTTGCGAAGAAATTCCTGGTTTGGCAAGCCATCTGCACGTGCGGGAAGCGGAGTGCACCTTTCGTGACCCAGGGCACGATGAACGGACAGGTGTACATAAAAGAGTACCTCCAGAAGCGGCTGCTTCCTCTCCTGAAGGCCCACAACGTCCCAACAATCTTCTGGCCGGATTTGGCCTCATGCCACTACCCCAAGGACGTGCTGAAGTGGTATGCGGACAATAAGGTCAATTTCGTGCCGAAAATGTTCAACCCTCCCAACACTCCGGAGCTCCGCCCCATCGAGAAGTACTGGGCGATTATGAAGCAGCACCTTCTTAAACGACCTAAGGTAGTGAAGACAGTCCAGGAACTGAAGAAAGTATGGGTTTACATGCAAAAAACGGTTGATTCACAGGTTGTGCAGAATCTTATGGCCGGGGTTAAGGCCAAGGTGCGGGCATTTGCGTATGGACTGTAAATAAAATACGAGTAAAATGGTAAAATGAAGTTTAATAGTTATTTCTCAATCCCTGAAAATTTGATGGCAATCGGATGAAAACTGGAATTTTGCGAATCAATTTTGTGTGTGGCAATTTCATCGTGGACACCCTTTATGTATTCAAACGTGTTCGATGAATCTTTTGGAAGGTCAACAGTCGTTTTTTGAAAACTTCGAGAACCTAATCCAAACTGTCCTTAAGTTAAGAACTTGAAATCTACGATATTGACAGAAACTTTTTGGGCTATACAAAGTTACGTTACGTATCCATGCATATTCAGTGAATATCTTCGAACATAAAAATACACAAGAAGATAATTTTGAGATTGTCTAGGTCATCCAAACTGTGCTGGTGTTCAGAACTTAAGATTTACAGTTAAAACAGTAATTTTTAAGATTTACCAAGTTATAATAAATAAGCAAACATATTCAGTTAATATTTTCAGAGCTCCCCAAACATTATGAAGCAATATGACATGTTCTAAGTCATCCAAACTATCCTTGAGATCAAAACATAGGATCTATAATTGTATCAAAAGCTACTGGGCAATGCAAAGCTAGGATGTTCATTGAAACATACTCATTGAATATCAGACATTATGAGATAATTTTCGGATTTTCTAGGTTAACCAAACTATCCTGGAATACAGAACTGGAAACCTACTGCTGTAACTGTAGCTTTTTTTACCAAGTAACCAAAGTAACACTATGTATTTGACCAATTTAGCCTCAATTGAGCCTTCTGGAAGGTGAAAAGATAGACTAAGATGGACTAAGAATGAAAGAGAGCGAGCCCGGAGAGAATATCTCAATTGTAGATACGCCCTAATGAAAAAAACCCCTAGATTTGTTGTTTTGCAAACCAGCTCTCCTCGACATCCTAGGTGCCCAAGTCCTGCTGGACCGCAGCTGCTGCCGTCGGCACTCGTCCACATCAACCCGGACCCGGCCGTCGTGTCCGGTAGTAACATGATATCTGTATCTAATACACTCTTCTTGCACTGATTAATTTACAAACTAATCTTGAACACCGAATCAAAATTCACTTTGCACGGTTGTGGTATTTTCCTCTAAAATCTAGTTCCAAATACTGGCACTTGGTTGCAGGAAACAGAATCAATATGAAAAATAAACTCGGTTATGACCTCTAACTTTACAAGGTTGCTAAATAATACATTCTATCTTCCCCCACAATACCCGCAAACGTCAACACTTTGGACCTGAGCTCGCTTGAGGAAGAATCACCAACACACAACAGCGCAATTGATTGTATGCTGTTTTTTTTTTTTAAATGAATCGCAAGCACGGCGCGATCCCGCGACACGCTACACTCTTCTAACTTCAGCTCACCGGAACCAATTGCACACGCTCACTAGTAATTCGCGACGCAGAACAACGCGACGCGCGACGTCGTGCTACATAATACCGTTGTGTTGTTGTTGCCACTGATGCGATGCAAACTACTGCCAACACACACACAACCACGTACCTCTCTATCTTTACGTTTTGATGAATCGCATCCAGGGTGGGCGAAAAAAAACAAAAATCCAATCCACCAACACCACTGCACTTCTCCCAAAAAGTGCAAACGCAAGCGACAGACAGAGAGAGAGAGAGAGAGAGAGAGAGAGAGAGAGCGCATCAGCTCAACGCGAGAGGGAGAGGTTGAGCGAAAAAAATTCAGCAAGAAACCTTCTCTTCACTGCCAATGGAGGCTGAGAGCCAAGCAAAAAACTATTTTTTCACCACTTTTACAAACTTTTTAGCGGCGGAAAATATTACTTCCACAACGTACGCGATTTCTGCTAGCCTGTTTCGAGTGCGATTTCAACCACACAGTACGTACTTTTAAGGTTATGCATTTCTCACCATTTGAAATCAAAAGTAGCTTAACATATATTCAACGATGAACATTTTTTAAACAAATTTTTAAAACATATCACAAACCCTTGAAAACTAAATGTAGCGGAAAGCATAGCAATTCACAAAGAAAATTCCAAAAAAATTCTCAACGAGGATCAAGGAAACGGATATTTGTGGCTGTTTAAATTTATTCCTTCATCACAAAAACAACTCACTACACAACACAACACCAATTGGACCTTGTTGGTATCAAACCCCGAGGGTCCCGAGACCATGAAAACCTAAAAAACCTGAAAGAATCCATATTTACAGAATCAATGTTGCGGCAAAAGAGGCTCTTATGTCTTCTTGAAAGTATGTTTGATTACCTTTTATTTGTAGTTTTTATTGATAAAGTGGTTCAAAAGTTATGATATATTGAAAAAAAAAACATTTTTTTGGAAAAAAAAAAAGTCCATTTTTGGACCACCCTAACGCAGAAACGGCCACCCTTATAAAGAATCACAAATATACGGGTCGAATATTTTTGAAGGGGAACAAAACTACTGATTATTATGAAATTCTGAGAGATCGTAAATCTTTTTTCTATGAAATTGCTGAATTTTTATATTATCAAGCACAGAAATCAAGCATCTAAGGCCGAAAGAACGCTAACCGTCAGTGTTTGTCCGTTTCGTATATCACCGAATGTTTCACATGCCTTTTGTTCCTGAATGATACTAGCTGAATCATTTACTCATGTGAGACTTGTCTATTCCTATATCTACGAATTATCGCACAAAAGGGGACAGAAAGATTTCTTTCGCTAGTCTTCAGTGACAAATGCATAGTCAAAGTAAATTCTGCTGCTAAACCTTCTCGATTATGATCATTTGTGTTCTTCTGTATTCCGTTTTCGGTATGTATCGGATCAGTTTGTCTTCATGAAACTGTTGTGTCAATATTGTTGCGTGCAATAAAAATAACAATATTTTATGCTCAAACAATAATCACTTATGGTTGAATTTAACTATAAAACTATTAGCCGGGGAATGACAAGTATTATTGGAGTTTTTAATACAGAATATCATTGACGTTAAAAAACTTTTCGCTGCGTGTAAAAGTAATGCATAGAATACAAGGGAATGGGTCTGATTGTCATATGATTTGATACTGGCACTTGGTCCTGGAATGATCACTCCGGAGCAGGTTCCAATGGGGTCATGAATGGTCAGACAATAATTTGAATTGTACCCTAGCAATATGGGAATCAAAATTGTTGGAACCGTTCTATATGAAATTTCCATTCCGATAACGTAGCCTCGGTGTGGTCGGCCCAGAGTAAGAAACGCGAGCCCAGTTTTCTTTCATTCTTTTCCAAAGCCAATTGACCGAATGGTCTTATAATTATGACAAACTTTCTTCTCGAACTATTCCAAGAATTTTGGCACCCATATTGCTACGGTTCAATCCAAATCATTTTCTGGCCATCCGTGACCCCATGGGAACCTGCTCTGAACTGGCCACTCCAAAGCCAAGTGAGGGTTGCTAGGGTTCAAAACAACTTGTTTTCTGGACATTTGTGACCCCATGGAAACCTGCTCCGGAGTAACCGTTCCAGGATCAAGTCTCCTGATTGTCAAATGGCAATTACACACAATCCTGTGTATTCATTCCACAACTTTTAGTATCATTATTGTTGATTTTCTATTGAAATCTGATATTTATACCAATTTCAGAACACGGTTCCGGAAATCCGGTTTTCTTGGAGACGGAGGCTGTCCATCGGTCAAATGAGACAATTTTGAGAAAGTGGTTGAGTTTCTGAATCCAACACTGCTAAAATATTCGAAATCGGTTGGATGTTTCCATAACAAAGATCATTTAAGTTAATAATTTTGTTGGCAAAACGGTGGCTTCATTCACTGGATGTTACACAAGTGAATACTCGTATTCGGCATAGGTAGTGGATCCTTTGTATCATTTCAAAAATATGTTCGTGGACTATCAGCATCCTGACACATGATGGTTCAGCAGTATCGTGATAGATTTCCAAACACTGCTAACCGTCTTTCGACGTCATTCGTCATTCACCGTCATCGTAGCCGATATGTTCATCAATTCGTGTGAAATTATTTTGACAGTGTGTCAACCCATCATCCGATTAACAGTGGATGAAAACAAACATTATCTCAAGTTCAAAAATACTTCTGTGACCAAATTACCGTAGCCTTAACTACGTTCCTGTGGTATTTGGTATTCATTCAATCAACCGTTAGGCTAATTAGTATTCTCTTTCCGCGTCCTTGCAGATATGGCGTTGCCTTAGTTGGTGTTAGACCGGCCGAGTTACCTGAGTTCTACGAGGAGACGATTCTGCTGAATCCGGGCCCTCGACATATCATGAAGAAAGACGACACCTGCTACTACATGAGCATCACTAAAGAGGAAAATTCCGCCTTCGTAGTCAATCAGAACCAAACCCAAAGTCCCGACCAGCCTCCGAAGGAGGGTAAGTCAGAAAATGTAGCACTCGCACCTAGCATTGTTAGTCTGTAGTAAGTTGTATGTTTGAGTTGGTTCCCGGGTTTGCTCCACCATCGTGTTTCTCTAGCAAACACACTGTTGTTCATTGGGAACGAAACAAAACACTAACCTAACCGTTAGAGATTGCTCCACAAACAGATGTACTCCGGCGTTTTTGTTCTGCCCCCACCACCCACAAAAACCGGATTGTACCACACGAAAGGAAAACTTGACACTGTACTCGGAAAACCATCACAAACATTCACACCCTGCCTCAATCAAATTCACCACGTTCGGTTAACGTCTTCACCCCTTTCATAGAAAAGTTTCAACAACCTACCACCATCATCAACCGGAATAAAAAAACAACAACAAATCACAAAAGTATACCTCCCTCTTTCCGCCTTCCCTGAAAATCCCATTTTCGCAAGCTACAGCTTTCAATGTGAGTTTTTGTACGGTTAGCAACACAAACAGAATTTCTTTCGAAAACCACCACCACAACAACAACAGCAACAACAACAACCACAGTCAAGATCAATATTCGATGTTTCACTCTCTACTGGCTGCTTCCAGGCTGTGCAATCTGTACATATGATGTTGGAGCTCATGATGGTGATTCTGTTCGCTTTGTGTAACATTACTTCTCATCCTACTGTGGGTCAAGGTTTTCATTTTTTTTTTTTGGGAATCGATCGATTTCCTGCCATCGAAATTAAATGCACATGGTCTCCGAAGCACTTCATCACATCTTCAAACCTCTCCCCTAAAGAGTCAAATCCTACTAACACGTTAGCCATATTCGAAAACAATCAACCGTATTACTTTTTTTCCGTTGATTTTAAAACAGTACCGCCAATCATCAATAACAACTGCAACAACAACAACAACAACAATCACCATCACAGTACGACTGCTAGTAACGATCCACCACCGCACATGGCCCCAGTGCCTTCGGTCTGCGTTCGAGTGCCTCACAGTCCGAGCTTGAACTCGGCCAACTCAGACAGTCCCGGGTCGCCGCGGTGCACTGCTAGTGGCAAACAATTCTCCCCCTTCCCTGCCGCCAGCATCGTGCTGGACAGTGGCAGCTGCGACGTCACGACACTGGCCGTGCGTGAGTGTGACACCCGACAGAAGCTGCATGGTTTCGGAAAAGAAATATCCAATCTTTTCTTTTTTTTTAATTCAATCTCTTTCAATCTCTCTTTCTCTCACACTATTTCCTGTTTTCCGATTTTCTCCCAAATTTTTTGCTCTGATACTGAAACTTTTGTTTTTGATACTCTCGCTTGGGGAACAGCTTCGGTCCATCTCATCATGTTCAGTAAAACACCTGCGATGCTTTAAAATCAGCGCGAATTCCATAAACTGGCTGCCTTGATAGAAAACATTTCCCAAACCAAAATTCAAGGTAGCATGGGAATCGTCTGGTTTGAAAGCCCCCACCCAAATTGACAAACACTTCCCACTTGGTCCCCACATCGCTTCGGAAAACAGTTTCTTCTCAACAGACTAACCAACCGGTTGAAAGCCACGAGCGATCACACAAACAAGCACAGAAGCTTTGTCCGTCTGCAGTCAGTCCATATGCATCGAACTCCATCTGTCTCTCTCTTTCCCCGCTGGTTGTCCTGAAAGTAGTTCGATTTCCATTGTATCCACAAATTTGTTCTCCACTTCTCAAATGCATGTTTTTTTCTCTCTTATCTCTAGAAGATTAGATAGCTTAGAGCAGTTTGTCCCGTAGCGTGTAGAGTTGAATCAATTAGCTTTCTCGCACCGAATGGTTTTTGTGTGCACACAGACCACACAACCACACAAACACCCCCACCCACACACACACACTGACAGTTCAATCATGAATGAGTCTTGAAACCGAAAGCAACACAAAGTCACTTCCATTTGTGACCACCAACTGCACCACCATTCCATCCATCCATCACTTCCCTCAGCCATAACCTCACTCCGTACAGATCAAACCCTTGGTAGAACAGTTACCGTTGTTATCGTAGAACAGATCTCCAGTTCGGAAAATTGTTCGATTCCAGATGCGGATGCGTAAGTGCCGGGAGCTTGATTTTTTTGTTTGGTTCCAGAGTGAATTTTACAACCGGATTGAGCCAATTTTCAATTAAACGTGCGTTATCACGTTCGTTTCGGATCGATTTCGATGTTTTTTTTTCGGAAATTGCGTGGGCTGTTAAGTGACCATCGGTCATCGGAGTTGGGTGTGGAGGAGTACATCGAATGCAAACGAGTGGAAAATCAATCAATTTCAACTGTCCGATGGGTGCAAGTGGATCAAGTGGTCTGGTGGCCGGAGAGGTAGTCAGCTAATTGTTTGGTTGAAACTTTCCTCAAACGGTGGTTGGGACAAATGATGGGAGTTCGCTTCGTAAGTAGTGCACTGAAAAGCACTGGAAGACAACTTGAAATCGGAGTGGGAATATTCAGTGCATAGCAGATGTGTATTTGAATTTAATAATTCGATTTATTTTTGTGTGAAAATTTGAACAAACGTGTTTAGCTTCCTTTCACGTTCAAGAAATATGATATTCAGATAAACAGAAATACACAAGTTCAAAAACCCAGAACTATAAAAATTCGAAACTTCTGAGATTCAAAAAATCACAAATTGACACCATCTTAACTTCAAAAATTAAGAAGTAAAGGAATTCAAAACTTCAGAAACTAAAAGGTCCGGAACTTCCGAAAATCAGATTTGGAACTGAAAAATATAGAAACTTTGGCATTCAGAGGATGTAAAGCTTAAAAATCAGAAGATAAGGGATTTAGAATTTAAGAAATTCAGATATTTTAAAGTACAGATATTTATGAATACACGCCTTCAATTGAATTAAGATATTCATACATGCTCGAATTTCCAAATTCTACAGTTCAAATATTCAAACATTAAAAATCTGAAACTCTGATGTCCTCAAATTTAGGAATTCATAACATCAAAAATTTGTTAATTCAGAACGTCAGAACAAAAATTCAAAAATTCAGAGATCTTAAAATTCAGAAATTCAGCAATTCAGCAGTAAAATTTGCCGTAAACAGTAAACACTGCCGATTTTTCATGGGTTCACCATCACCCGAACTCGCAAAACTATGCAGCATCAATCAAAGTAACCCATGAGTCAGCAGACAAAATTTGACAGCTCTATCAGTCGAACTCTAACCGTGATGGCAAACACAAAACTGCACCCTGCCACGTCGAAAACGGACATCGTGCGGCACTTTGTGGACGCCGAATACGCTCGTTCGAGCATCTACAATATCTTGGCACTAGTAGACAACAATCAAAGCATCGAAAGAAAGTCCGGTTCCGGACGGCCGACGACCCTGAGCGACAAGAAGCTCCAAATGATGCTGAACAGGAAGACCGAAGGAAAAGTGGATACATCGCTGCGTGCGCTTGGCTGGGATCTCGGTTCAGCCGGCCAAACAGTGAAATAATACCTATCAAATATGAACATAAGGAGTGTATCGAATATAAGCTATCCACATACATTTGCGTTGTACGCATGTATTTGTGATAGTTTTTTATGCTCTGAACACTGCATGCTGTGCGTTTGACTGTCAGCTTTCTTTTGTTTACTTGTTTGTGCGGTTCAAATTCTGCGTTTTCAAAATGTCGCGTTTTCAATACGAGGAAGTGAAAATTAAGGTTCTGGACACATGGCTAAGTGAGAAGGGTATTACTATGCGAAAATTGGCGAAGCGGTTTGGAATTCATCATGCGAGTGTTAACCATCATTAATAAGTTTGGGAACACTATTCTTTGATGAGCTACCAGGAAGAGGCAGAAACCCTGGTTCTTCCAACCCGAAACTGGAGCAGAAAGTGGTATCTCTAATCATGAAGAACAAATCAATGTCAATACGTGATTTGGCCAAAAAGCAGGAACGAGTGTCGGAATGATCCAGCGTATCAAGAGGCGAAACCACCTGAAGACCTACAAGAAGCAGAAAATCTCGAAACAAAGTGCAGAACAGAAGAAGCGAGCAGCAACAAGGGCCCGGAAATTGTATTCGCCTTTGCAGCGTCCGGATGCATGCGTTTTGATGGACGATGAGACCTATGTGAAAGGAGGACTCAAAACCCTTCCAGGTCCACAATACTTTACTGCCGTCGTTGGGGAGGATGTGAGCGATGTGGACAAGCCGATTCAAGTGGAGAAATTCGGTCGAAAGGTACTGGTATGGCAAGCAATTTGTTCCTGTGGTTTGAAGTCAACAATTTTTTACACTACCAGAACTATAAATGCGGAAATCTATCGATCTGAGTGTCTCCAGAAGAGATTGTTGCCTTTATATAAGAAGCATAGTACACCTCCACTGTTTTGGCAGGATTTAGCGTCGGCTCACTATGCCAAAACCACTCTCAATTGGCTTGCGGAAAAGGGTATAGATTTCGTTGAGAAAATATCAATCCACCAAATTGCCCTCAGCTTCGACCCATCGAACGTTACTGGGCAATCGTGAAGAGGGTCTTCAAGAAGACTGGTAAGGCAGCTGGGAACATGCAGGAGTTCAAAAAATTTGGGCTCAATCGTCCAAAAATGCGATGCAACACTTGTCCGGAACTTGATGAAGAGCATTCGATCCAAAGTTCGAAAATTCGTGAAGGAATAACTTAAATTTTTTATCCGGTCTTCAAAATGTTCAAGTTTAACCTCGTACAATAAAGGATCAATTTTTTGTATGAATAAAATATCGGTTTTTCAACATAATTGAAAGAAAGTTTGTGGATAGTTTATTTTCGATACACTCCTTACATGTCAGGAAGCGGCAGTCGCGTCACTGGTTTCGGAGCTACAGACAATGACGCAGCGGCAGCGGCTGAATAAGATGGTCAACTGGATTTTGCCGGCGAATCGCGACGTGGCGGTGGTGATGGACGACGAGACCTCACCCTGGATAACACCGGCTGGCAGGGCACTTCGTATTTTACTTCCCCCACGAAAGAAGTGAGCTGCTGTGGCTAACAATCAGCCAGAAGGGGATGTCAAAGCCGCTATTCTTCCGCTCCGGACTGGCCGTGAACGGCGAAATTCATAGTACGAAATGCCTGCCGGAAGTTGCGACGTTCATTAAGAAATACCATAAGCGCGAAGCTTCGGTGTTCTGGTCGGATCTGGCGTCGGCCCATTACTCGAAGCGATCATTCGCTGCCCAAGCCGGCGAACCCGCCCAACATCCCCCAGCTGCGTCGCATCGAGAATTTCTTGGCCAACCTAAAACGTAAGATCTATTCCAACAATTTTGTCGCGACAACTGAGGAGGAATTGATAAATAAAATGAAGAAAGAACTCAAATGAAGCTCTACACTTATGTTTTCGTCCGCCATGGAGAATGTTCCGGTAAACTGCCGGAAGGCCGCTCGCAAGGGCGTAGAATTTTTTTGCAAGTAAGCTTAAATTATTACCTTCCATGGGAAATTTATCAAACGCAATAATCTGTCTTAGCTTTTCTTTTATCACCATCCGAAAACCATCCAATTTTTTTAATGCAAACGTTATATGGTAGGAGACGGCTTGACACTCAAGACCTATTCTCAAGCGCGGGTAATCGTTAACCTACAACGTTATTTTATGCAGTATGGTGCTTCTCACATGGAGTGCCAAACTGCAAAAAGATCGTTGTAGGTTAACGTTTGCCCCGTAGCTGGAATAGGTCTGGTAGCGAGCCGTTCCCTACCCTACACGAATTTGATATTTGTATTCACTCGAATTAAGATATTTATACATACAGGAGTTCGGCAATTCTGCAGCTCAGATGCTCAGACATTCAAAAATTAGAAATTGAGAAGTCTAGAAATTCAGGAATTCCTAACATAAAATAAATATACATTAAAAAAATTCAGAAATTCAGAAAACTAGGCATTTAGAAATTAAGAAATCCAGAAATTCAGAAACTCATTTATTTATAAATACCCGCATTCGATATTCAAATAAATTTGAATAAGGATATTCAAACATACACGAATTCACAAGTTCTGCTCAAAATATTCAGAGATTCATAAATCGGAAGTTCAGAATATGAGAAACTCAGATGATGATGATG
Source organism: Aedes japonicus (assembly GCA_034211315.2). Classification (NCBI taxonomy): domain Eukaryota; kingdom Metazoa; phylum Arthropoda; class Insecta; order Diptera; family Culicidae; genus Aedes; species Aedes japonicus. The sequence continues at coordinate 74,126 of JASCZW010006050.1, forward strand.
ATGATGTGAACTACCATCTAATGTAGCAAGGCAACTGCCAATAGCACTGGACCATTTTAATTAAACGATTTGGTCAAGGTTGTACTGTGGCTAAATGTTTCATCATGTTCCTGCATGAAGGGCCAAAAACGTATTGTGGGGCCCGTAAGAAGATACAGCTTACGCGCAACCCGAAGCTACAGGGATCTAGAGAGAATCTCCTTCCAGAAACAAGTTCGCATAAACCACACCAAAACCGAGCCTCGCTCAGTTAAAAAGTCCCATTAGATGGGGAGAAGAGCCCGCCTTCATACACGAAATGTACACAACAGAGAAGTTGGCAGTCCCACTCTTCCTATCCAAATCGCTTCAATCAGGCTACTCTGATGGTCCTCTCCTATCGCAACATATGATGTTACATAAATATATCTGGATCAACAACAGAAAAGGGCCCATCAACATTTGTAAACAAACACTTCTGAGCCTATTTCCCCGCAAAGCGCAGGGCACCCACGCTAACCAATACCATCACCATGTAGAGGAAAGTTTCCTCTACACGATTATGTTCAGAATATGAGAAACTCAGATGTCCTCGAATTCAGCAATTCATAATATCAAACAAATTTAAATTAAGAACGTCAGAAATGAAGATATAAAGAAACTCCAAATTTCGTATCTTCATAAGCAGACGAGCCAACAAATTCTGAAGTTGATATATACATAAATTCAAAAATTCGGAGATCCAGAAATTCAGCAAAAAAACATCAGTAATCAAAAATTCACAGATTAAGAAACTCGAAAAATATAAAAATTCGGAAATTTGAAATTTGTGGAAAATTTCTAGAATAATCAAATTCGAATGAGCTTCAGCTTCAAGCTTCAGAAAATCAGATGTCTGAAATTCATAAATCAAAAACTTGGGGATTGATAGATCTATAAATTTCGAAATATAGAAGTTCAGATATCCAGTATTAGAGAAAATCAGATATTTTCAGTTAATTATTTGGTTGAAACTTTCACTGCACGGTTGAAGTACACTTGATTGAAGTACGCTAACTTAGTAATGTTTGGAAAGCACTGGAGAACCAGCTGAAATCCGGATGGGAATTTTATGTTCATAGTTGATGTGAACTTAAGCTAGGTATCGGGATTTAATTATATTATGTAAAGGGTGTATTCGATAAAAAATGGCTCACACATATATACTCATCAAAATTAAACTGATTATCGGATTTTCTTGAAATTTTTAGGGAATGAAGAACTACTAATGAGTTTTGATTTACAATATTTGTTTTATTCAATTTCGTCTCCCATCTCGAATGCCCGCACCTTCCTTTTCACTCCACCCATCAAATTTTGTACAACCGATTTTCCCAGTGTTTCTGTTGTTTTTACCCAAATTTTCTTCAATTCTAGCTCTGTTTTTATAGTTTTGGGATGTTTGCGAAGTTCCGTTTTCATAATTGCCCAGAATTTTTCAATTGGACGAAGTTCCGGTGAATTTGGTGGGTTCATATCCTTTGGCACAAAATTGACTCCGTTGGCTCGGTACCACTCCAATACGTTTCGAGCGTAGTGGCAGGATGCTAGATCAGGCCAAAACAGAGTTGATCCTTTGTGCTTCTTAATGAATGGCAAGAGACGCTCTTAAGGCACTCTTCCGTGTAAATCGCACCGTTTATTGTTCCGGAAGTGATGAAGGGAGCACTTATTTCACCACATCCGCAAATCGCCTGCCAGATTAGAAACTTCTTTGCAAATTTCGATAGTTTCTTCTTTCGAACATCCTCCGAAACATCGAACTTCGACTTGGCAACGAAATATTCTGCCCAGGAAGTTGATCGGAAGTCGGCCTTGACGTATGTTTCGTCATCCATCACGATGCAACCGGATTTGGTGAGCAGCTTCGTGTAAAGTTTCCGGGCGCGGGTTTTCGCAGTGATGTTTTGTTTTTCATTCCGGTTTGGGGCTTTTTGCACTTTGTAAACATGTAACCCAGCACGCTTCATGGTTTTCTGCACAAAACCGACTGACACCTTAGACTTTTTAGCGACATCTCGAATTGACATGTTTGGACGGTTCTTGAATTGTTGTACGACTTTCCTGGCCATTTTACTGTCCATTGGACCACTTTTACGACCACTCCCTTCCTTCCTTTGGACACTCAGACGCTCCTTGAAGGTTCTTATTACACGAGACACAGTTGTATTTGCATTTCCAAGCCCTTTAGCAATCCACCGGTGGGACGCCCCTGGATTTTGATTGTGAGTGCACAATATTTTCTCACGGACAATTTCTTGTTTCGACGACATGACTGGAACTACTGAATGGATAACTATGAAACTTGGCAGATGTAAATAATACACTATGGATAAGATCTACTCAAATTTCTAGGTTTTTTACTCATACGATTCAAAAGCTACAGAAGATTTTCTGTGTGCCATTTTTATCGAATACACCCTTTAATACAATTTATTTAGAGATGAAAACATCAATAAACGTGTTTTCGATTCCTTTCACCTTCAAAAAATATAATTTTCAGATATTCAGAAATCCATAAATTTACTTGTTCAAAAATTCAGAACTACCAAAAATTCAGAAATTCTGAAATTCAAAGGTTAATAAATTGACCATTTCAGAAATTCAAAGGTCCAGAACGTCTTAAAATCTTAAATTGCGAATTTTCAAAATTCAGAAATCCAGGTATATATAATGTAAAGTTCAGAAGTTCAGAAACTAAGATGTTTAGATATACATTCATAATTATACGAATTTGATACGCATTAACTCGAATGACGATATACATATACATACAGGAATTCGCAAATTTAGCAGTTCAGACATTAAAAAATCAGAAATTCAAAAGTCAGAAAATTCAGGAATTCATTGCATGCAAATTTCATAATTTAAAAAAAATCATTAGTAGACTCAAAAAATTTTATGATTCAGAATTTAGAAAAATCAAAAATTCTGAAGTTCAACACTTTGGAAATTCAAAACCTCAGGAACTAATAAATTCGAACGATTTTTAATTCAGAATTTCCGAAATTTCGAAGTGCAGAGTTGCAGATGTTGAAAAATAATCCAAGAATTGAAAATATCTGAAATTCAAAAATTTATATATTCAGAAATCCAAAATTAAGAAGTTATGGAATCCAAAACTTCAGAAACTCAGAGGTCCAGAACTTCCGAAAATCAAAAATTTTGGAATTTAAAATTCTTACATACAATTTAAATTCTTACATACAATAATTTGCAAATTGTGCAGTTCAAAAATATGCAGACATTCGAAAGTCGGAAAATCAGAATACAAGAAAATCAGATGACCTCAAAGTCAGGTATTCATAACAGCAAAAAAATAAAGATTCAGCACATCAGAAATGAAAAAGTAAAGAAATTTAAAATTTCAGATGTTCATAAGCAGACGAATGAACAAATTCTGAAGTTCAGATCCAGAAGTTCATAATTTCAAAAATTAAGCAAAAAATTCAGAAATCAAAAATTTACAGATTCAGGAACCCGAAAAATAAAAAAATGGAAATTCACAAGTTAAAGAATTTATCATTTCAGGAATAATTATATTCAAAAGCACTAAACTAAGCACACCAGATATTTTAAAATGAGACATTAATAAATAAAGAAATTCAGGTATTCATAAACATTAACTCATTAACATAAACTCAGAAGTTCAGAAATTCGGAAATTCAAAAAATTCAGAAATTCAGAAATCTCAAATTAAGCAATTCAGAGATTAATAAATTCAAACATTGAGATTTTCTGAAATTAAGGAACTCAGATATATAGAAATTCAGAAATTCAGTAATGAAGAAAATCAGATATGTTCAGTTAATTGTTTGATTGAAATTTTCGTTAAACAATGGTAAGTAAAATTGATGGAAGTTCGCTAAATTTGTAATGTATGGAAAGCACAGGAGAATAACTTGAATTCCGGGTGGGAATATTTCGTTCATAGGAAGCTATTCATAAACCGGGTAGACTTTTCTGAGAAAGGAGGGGTTTGACCAAAGTCTACGCTCCGTACAACGTTTCAAAAATTTTAACGGAGAAAAAGTCTATGGAGGGGGTCTAAGATTTTCAAAAATGAGCCTATGTGGTTAACGAACAGGCCCTAGCAGATGTGTACTCAAACAAGTTCTCCTGGCTCAACTTAGATTATGTAGTACGATTTTCTTTGGGAGAAAACTTTAATGAACGGGTCTCGTTTCCTTTCACGTTCAAAAAGCATGATTTTCAGATGTTCAAAAATTCAGAAATTTACAAGTTCAAACATCCATCACTGCAAAAAATATCAATTCCAAAATTCAGGAATTCAGAAACTCGAGACATTTGAAATTCAAATTATCAAAAATTTGCATTAGTTCAGAAATTCAGATGTTGAAGAATTCAAAATTTCAGAAACTCCAAGGTCCAGAACGCCTGAAATTCGGAAACTAAGAAATACAGAAATACAGAAGTACAGATATTCATGAATATACGAATTTGATTTCCGCATTAACTCGAATTAAGATAATCATAAAAACAGGGAGTCGCAAATTCTTCAGTTCAGATATTCAGACATTCAAAAATCAGATATTCAGAAAACCTTCAGGACTTTAGGGAAATTCTGCGGAGAACTTCGAACTTCATGGAAGGCCTGCAGAGGACTTTATGGAAATTCCGTAGAGAACTTCAGGGGAGTGTCGCAGAGAACTTCAGGAAAATTCTTCAGAGAATTTCAGGGAAGTTTTACACAGAACTTCAGAGATGTTTTGAAGAGAACTTCTAGACAGTTCTTCAGAGAACTTGTAAGAAAGTTCTTCATGAATACTTCAGGGAAGTTCTGTAGAGAACTTCAGGGTAGTTCTGCCGAGATCTTCAGCATTTTTTTTCGGAGAACTTCATGAAAGTTCGTCAGAAAACTTCCGAGAAACTTTGCAGAGAACTTCAAAGAACGTTCATAAATTTCTCTGAAGAACAACCCTGAAGTTCTTTTAAAATTTTTCCTGAAATTCTTTGAAGAAATTTTCAACTCTTCTGAAGAAATTTTGAAGAGAACTCAAAACATATCTAAAGTTCTCTGAAAGACTGCTATGAAGTTCTCTGCAGAATTTCTCTGAATTTTTCAAAAAAATTTCTCTGAAATTCTCGGAAATTTTTTTCTAAAATTCTTTAAAGAATTTCCATGAAATTCTATGCGAAACTTCCCTGATGTTCTATGCAGAATTTCTCTCAAGTTTTCTGCAGAATTTCATTAAAATTTTCTGTAGTACTTTCATGAAGTTCTCTACAAAATTTCGCTGACTTTATCTGAAGAATTTCTCTGAAGTTCTTTGCGAAACTTCCCTGAGGTGTTCTGCAGAATTTTCTTGAAGTTCTCTACAGAACATTCTTGGAGTTCTCTGAAGAACTTCCCTGGAGTTATATACAAAAATTCCCTGAAGTTCTCCGCAGACCTTCCATAATGTTCTTGGCAGAACTTCCATGAAGTTCTCTGCAGAACTTCCATAAAGTTCTCTGCAGAACTTCCATAAAGTTCTCTACAGAACTTCTCTGCAGTTCTCAGCAGAACTTCCATTATGTTATCTGCAGAACTTCCTCAAAGTTCTCTGCAGAATATTCCTGAAGGACTCTGTAGAACCTTCAAGAAGTTCACTTCCATGAAGTTCTCTGAAGAACTTCCCGGAAAAACTACGCTGAAGAACTTCCTTGAAGTTCTCTGAAGAACTTCCATGAAGTTCTCTGAAGGGCTTACCTGAAGTTTTGTTGTCAGAAGAAGGTATCAAAAACACCAATATTGGGATAGTCAGCTTCTTATATGCACTATCGGTCAACATCCATTACGTTGTTCAAAGGCAGACCAGTGCCACGCAGTAAAGTAATTTTGAGCTATGAAGTTTCTGAAAACAATGAATTGATTCATGATCTGGAAATCAAATACAGATATCACAAAAAGTTCCCATGAACACTAACACCACGCATCTCAAAATACAAGTGTTACATGAAGTTCACATGTACGCTAGTGCCACGTAGCGGACGAGTTCTGAACTAATGTTAACAGTATCCGAAACGCCTCAATCAACCAAACATCTTTGTCCAAGACGCCAACTTGCTATATGTCAAGGATCTCGAGATTCAGGTCATAAAGTAAGTTTACATGCACACTAGCGCCACGTAGTGAGGTCATTCTGATGTTTTAAGTTCACGCCTAGGTCTACTGAACAACTTTGCTGAAGGAACAACTTTTCTGATGAAAAAGTAATGGTCAATGCCCATATACCATTTGAGCCCACCATTAAGGGAATCCGCGCATGTCGGGGGGTTTACTGTACTATGCTGTTTTTTGCTAAAATATGCTGCCTTTCAAAGGTCATCACTTCTTCTGGTGAAGTCGGACCGGCACAATTTTTTTTTAACTAGTTCATCTATTTGGGAGGCTCAATTGCGTTAGCTTTACGGAGCCGATAATTAATTGTTTTTTGTATAATTTGATGACTTAATACTAGTATTAGTAGGACTTAGGCCGTTTACTCGCGGTGCACAAATTCTTCTGCAATGTTTTTATGTTAAAGTCTGAGAAAATTAAAAAAAAATGCTTTGGAGTATTTACGTTTAAGCTGAGGCAGGTATTTGAGTGGTTCTCAAAATACATCAAAATTTCAATTTTTGATGCCAATTTGTGTGCCCTGCAGCTGCGTTTACAGGGTCCAAAGCCTCGACCATTTCTCTAACGAACATCGCTTTTTACTCCTCAGTCCTGATCTCAAGAAACCTCTGGCAAGCAAATGTCTTTATCGTCTCGATTATACATCGTCGTTTTTCACTGGTGCTGGTGTTACTGCAAAGTGAATGCCATGGGTCAGGTACACTTGATGGTCTCCAGATTTCAGTCTTCTAACTTGTTTCATGAAAACTGCTTCATCGGCCGTTTGGCCCATGCTATCTTCTCGAAAGCATCAATCCGAATTCTGACAACTTCTGCTCCAATAAGTGTATGCACTGTTCAGCAGCCACAAATTCCAAAAAGGAATGACAGTTCATTCAGGCAACGTTGCCATGGTTATGAAAGAATCGCAGTTTGTTTCTTTTACACTCCCTAATTTCGTCCTCTCTTTCTTTTTCTTTGTTAATGAGCGGCGTAAGTGATCAAAGTATAAACGTCAAAGTCAATCAATGAGACTGTGGTGTGTACACTATTTTGAGCATAACAACGTAGGGGAGGTTAGGTATTGAGATAGATTCAGTGATGAATTTGAATTGGAACACAATTTTAATCTGATTCGATCAAAAAACTGAACAAAATCCGAAAATAAACATCCAATCGTGACTGCTCTATCCATCCACTCCAATTGACATCCGATTATGGCTCATTAATAAATGAGCAGGCAGCAAATATTTGCCCTCGCCGAAGCTGCCTCGTTAGTCTGCCGAATGTTAAGTCACACACATGAAATGTTTCAATAATTGATTAACTGAACTGCTGGAACCAACATACATTTTTTACCCCCCTTTCGTGCCTCGCATGACTGGTCATTTCATGTTCGTTATTAACGAACTTTCGCCGCACCCTTCATCGTGCCATTATTAATCATCATGCTGCACCTCTTTTCCTCAGCACGCCAATCCGATCGCCGGCGGCCTCTAGTCGATGATGTTAATAATAAATTTAAAAATAATAAACACGAAATACGCCTGTCAGCAGATTTTTAATCCTTATCACCACCCACGCACTTACGCGCCGCAGCCCAAGCGAAAATGAAAACAATCACAATTCGCTGGAATCGATCAATTTTCAAGCGGAAAGCAATTTTAAATCATAGCATCCATTCATTCCCAATTACCTCGCAATCTGTCTAACCGGCCGTGATTTTCAATTTCCCACCACCCGCCGCGCAGCCACCTACACCGAGAGTTCAGCCCACCCTGCCAACACGACGGGTTCCAACGCCAATGCCATCACGGTGTCCGATTCGAAAACGAACCTCAAGGAGCTTTCCACGCCGGCCACCACCCAATCCACGCTGGGACCACCGGCCATCACGACGGCCAACCACCTGGAGATTCCGAGCAACAACAATCCCAACCTGCTCAGCCCGGACATCCTGAACCAGCGAAGAGGTGAGTCTTTCTTTGGTTGAGTTTGATCTGAGGGGGGCTGTACTAATGAGAGGGTTTTGATTGCCAGGGAGTCGGAGGCCTTCGATACTGCCGGTGCCGGATATGTTCACGTCGTCTTCGTTCAGCATATCGGGCGAGGACGGAATCGACGGGGAGGATAACGAAAGCGACGACGAGCTGGACGATGACGTTCCGTGGCGGTCCCCGTCGGAGAAAATCGCGTAAGTATGACGGTTGAAAGTGGGGGGTTGGTTTTGGATTATTTGAGGGTGATGTTTGTCACATTTATTAGGGGATAAGAAAGGGATGGTCACCGTGGTTGAAGGTCTACTAACGGCGAGAGCTTTAATACAGAAACAATAGAAACAGTTGACTTAGAGATAGATCAGTCATTATCATTGATTTCCATTTTGTAAATAAGTCATTTGTTTGTGCATCATTATTTGTGTGTTTGTTGGTACCATTTATTGATCGATAAAATGAGTTGTTACTAAACGTTAACAGGGAGTTAATAAATCTTTAGCGATGAACATCTTACAAATGTTTGCATAGAGTGTGGCTAGTGTGTGTTTCAGATTGGTTTCCTTAATGAATTTAAGGTATTGCATCGTTTTTGACACTGAGTCGATGTGAGGATATTTCTCGAGTACTTTTTCAAACAGATGCATCTGATTTTGTAAACAATAAGGTGAAGTAAGATTCAAGCGTTAAATTCTTGAAAGCCTTTGCCTTTGCAAACTAGGGCCACCAACACAAGGAATAATATTTCCCACCATCATGTGATGATACTTTCCTCTTCTTAATACAACATCGGATACGTCTGTTTGAAAAAGAACTCGGGATTCGCTGATTTAACAGATATAGAAATATCCTAATATTGACTGTCTGATCTTGGTAGAGCGAATTCTGTTTAGAACCATCACAACAGTATCTTGGAAATTTCATCCATATTAGAATAAACTTACTGCCGAATGTTAGACAAGGGCTTAGCTGGTGAAATTTATCATAGGATTGGGCGTTTTGTCAGTCGTATCATAAACTCGATAACAAAGACGACACATAAAGAGGATTTGCAAATTTTCCTGAATATAAATGACAGTACAGTAAAGCTGACCTTGAGCGAATCTTGTTGTATTAAAATTTTACTTGAAATGTTTCTTTAAGTAACTTGATGTAAATTAAATTTGAATTCCGTCTCGTGTAAAATTAGTGTTTTTCTAAAGTTTGTACCTTCGCATGCAGTGCAATCCGAGGTAAATTGGCATCCTCGACTGCCAAATCGAGATTCTAAACCATAAAACTGTCTCATTTTATTTAATTTTATTCGTGTGAGGACGAGTAATCGTTTGCCGGTGACATGCCTAGTTACCACAGGGCATATACAGGAGGCAACCGTTAGTGGGTTACGAAATGTCAGAGGAGAAGATGCAACACTCCCGCGTCACTTTACTCAATTTTTGAGTACAATTGTATGCTATCTTTTTTTCTCTCACGGAAATGTTACTCAATTTTCGTTAAAAATTGGATTAACTCAATTTTTGAGTAGATCCACTTTTAATGACAATTTAGTAACATTTACGTGAGAGAAAAAGAGATAGCATACAATTAAACTAAAAAATTGAGTAAAGTGACGCGGGAGCAGGTATGCCAGATATTTTCTCAAATAAAGGGTGATACGGTCAAAATTTGGTCAAGGGAAAACGCGTGTAAATCGGTAAAATCGTTTATTTAAAAAATCAAATTAAATTTCTTTTTCAAGTTCAATGAGTATAAAATTCAGGAAAAATATTCAGTTAGGCTTCCGCTTTTCCAAATCCGAATTGCCGGGCCTTACGCTTGACCCCTGCCATCAGATTTTGTACAGCCACCTTGTCCACCTTCTTCGCCGCAGAAAGCCAGTTTGCCTTGAACTGCTGCTCGTCCTTAGCAGTTTTTTTCGTCTTCTTTAGGTTCCGCTTGACAATAGCCCAGTATTTCTCAATTGGGCGGAGCTCTGGCGTGTTGGGAGGGTTCTTGTCCTTGGGAACCACCTGCACGTTGTTGGCGGCGTACCACTCCTTGGCCTTTTTACCGTAATGGCAAGATGCCAAATCCGGCCAAAACAGTACGGAACAACCGCGTTTCTTCAGGAAAGGCAGCAGACGTTTATTCAAACACTCTTTCACGTAAATTTCTTGGTTGACAGTCCCGGAAGCTATGAAAATGCTGCTTTTCAAGCCACAGGTACAGATGGCTTGCCAAACCAGATATTTCTTGGCGAACTTTGACGGTTTCGTGTGCTTGAAAATATCTGCTACCTTTCCCCTTCCTTTTGCCGTATAAAACTCCTGTCCCGGAAGCTGCTTGTAGTCGGCTTTGACATAGGTTTCGTCGTCCATTACCACGCAGTCAAACTTCGTCAGCATCGTCGTGTACAGCCTCCGGGATCGCGCTTTGGCCGTCGTATTTTGTTTATCATCGCGATTTGCAGTCACTACCTTCTTGTAAGTCGATAGTCCGGCTCGTTTTTTGGCTCGATGCACGGTTGTAGACGATACACCCAGCTTATTTGCGGCATCTCGGAGAGATAGGTTAGGGTTTCGCTTGAAACTACCGGCAACTCTCTTTGTCGTCTCAGCGGCTTCCGGTTTTCGATTTCCCCCCAATCCAGACCTCCTGGCTGTCGACAAACGTTCCTCAAACACTTTAATTACATTTGTAACGGTTGATTTGGCAACTTTTAGCGATTTTGCCAACTTTGCGTGCGAGTAGCTCGGATTTTCGCGATGCGCAAGCTAAATTTTGATACGCTGCTCTTCTTGCTTGGACGGCATTTTGACAACTGAAGAGTGAATTCCAAAATCAAAATAGGAGCACCATTCTACACACACACACACCTTCAAAATGAGGGGTGTTCAGGTTTTTTAAATGCAAAATTGAAAGAAATACGTCAAGTTGATATTGACCAAATTTTGACCGTATCGCCCTTTACCTGTGATATGCATTTGAAATGTCTGGGAATGTCTATAAAAGTCTGTAATTTTTTTTTACAAAATTAGACTTCTTTGAACGAAAAGACGTAATAAGAGAGCGAGTTATGTCATTTTAGCTATATGTGTAATTATGTAAACATTTGTGCATTTTCTGAGGAAATTTTCTTACTGATAAAATCTTTCAAACGAAGCGAGATGGAAAGTAAGGAATTGTAATTCCTGCATGAGTGTATGTCCTCATAGTATGATGCGAACGGTTGGGCAGATGGTGTGTACCATATTTTAATATGGTGTCATGAGTGATGAATATCATTATGGCCATATGAATTATTTTTGTATACACTGCTTCTTTGGTTAGTCAGTGATTATTTCTCGAATTTCAGGGAAGCTCTCCTAATCTTCTGCAAGGCTCTTTGCTGAAATTCTGGGAAGTTTCCTTCTGAGCTCTAGACACAATTCCTCATGAACTTCTTCGAAATTCACATTTCAGAACCCAACCTTACCGTCCAGACACATTTGGAAAGTTTTTTATAGTTACTTTTTAAACTTCTGATAAGTCCCATCCTGAACTACGAGAATTTTTTTTTAAAAAACTTTGGGAAAGTACTTTCCAAAATTTCTTGCAAAATCTTCTTAAAGTTGTTAGAAGTTTCGTCCTGAACTTCCGAGAAGTTCTTTTCTGAACTTCCGAGATTCAGGGAAGTATTCTCCTGAACTTCGGGAAAGTTTGTTCCTGAATTTCTGAGAAATTCCTGCTTGAGCTCCTATAAAGTGACTATACTTCTGGAAAGTTTCTATCTGATTTTATCAAAAGTATCTCCCTGACTTCGAGAAGTTCTCATTCTGAAATTCTGGAATTTTCGATTTGAAACTTTAGGGAAGCTCTCCAGCACTTCTGGGTAGTTTCAACTAAACTTTTGATCTCTTCGGAGCTTCTCAAAAGTCCTCTTGTGAACTTCTGAGGAATTCTATACTGATTTTTTTGAAAAATTCCTTCTTGATCCTACAGGTAAGTGTCTTCCTAAAATTCGAGGAAGTTTTTTCCTGAGCTTATTCTTTCCAGCTTCTGATTGGTCTCATCTTGAATTGCGATGAAAGTTTTATTGAAACTTTGGGAAAGCCGTCTCCAAAATTTTCTAGGAAAATTCCAGTAAATTTGTTCTTGAAGTTTCTTCCTGGACTTCTGAGAAGTACTCTACTGAACTTTTGGAAAGTTTTCTCCAGAACTTTGGGGAAGTTTGTTCAGGAACTATTGGGAAATTCGTGCTCAAATTAGAAGGATGTACCCGCAATGTTCCTAGAAAGTTTCATTCTATTTTTTCTAAAGAATTTTGAGAATTCCTTATTCTGAAATTTTGATATGTTCTCCTCTGAGCTTTGGAAAAGCTGCCGAGCACTTCCTGGGGATTTTCCCTGATTTTTTGATAAATTTAGGTAGTGCCCTTCCGGTTAGTACCCGTCTGAAATTTGGGGAAGTTTTTTCCTGAACTTCTGGGATGTTCAATCTTGAATTTTTGGGAAGAACTCCAAAACCTCTGAAAAGTTCCAAACTTCAAAGCAGCCCTCTTCCTTTTAGTCCTTCTCCTACACAAGTTTCTACTTGATTATCGGAAAAGGTTTTTTTTTCATTCGAAGAAGTCTCTTCCTGAACTTCTAGAAACTATCTTCCGGAAGCTCTGGGAAGTGTACTTTTCAACTTTCCCTAAATTGTGCCCTAAATTCTGGGTCATTTTTTATATGGGTATATTTCTAAATTCCTAATGCAAATGTACTGGAATGATGCATTTAATAGTACTTTGGAAAACAAAAATCAGAGTTGTAGGAATTATTTCAATAGCTTATTACTTTTACTGTTGTTATGTCTCAAATGGCAACCGACTGGGCTTTAGAGCAAATGTTAGGATCACAAAAGTAATAGTATTTAAACGAGAAAATAAAATTTACTTTTTGTAAAAAGTTTTACAAGAAATTGTTTATCTTTATGCGGGTTGTATTTATGGTTTAGTTGATAGAAAGAGTTAATTGCTTCTTGGTTAAAATACTTAGCAACTACTTTTTACGATAAATTTCTCAAATATGATTTGTATTGTTGTGAATCTTGATTGTGACTTAATGGAAAAATACCAACATTACCAATACTTTGACAGTAATTTTTCGTATGGGATTGAACACGCGTGGGATTGAACACTACCTTAAGTAGGGACTCCATGTTATCCTCGGAAAGGGCCTATACGATACTTATCTCCGGGCCCATTGGGTCGCTAAGTGGCCCACCACTTTCGCTTCTTCCAGGATTTCTACTTTAGATGAAACTTACGATTTTTATTAAAATATTTCAACAATCTACCATACTGTTCGTATCTACCATACTGTTCAGATCCTCGTACGATTTTACGAACTTCAGAGAATACCTTTATTTGAAATTTAACAGATATTTCAAATGTCTGTAAAAGTCTGCAACATAAATAAAATGGGGGCGACCCCGGCGTATTGGTTAACATCCATACCTCTCACGCCTAAGTCACGAGTTCGAATCTCACCCCCGGAGAAGTTATGAAAAATGCCCTAAAGTGGTGTTTGACTGACTACGACGGGAGATGAACCAGCCCAAGGCTGAAAATCTCGATAATCAAGACAAAAAAAAAACATAAACAAAATGTCTGCTAAATGTCTGCATCGTTAAAAAAGTCTGCAACAAAAATGAAAAGTCTGCAAATTTACAGACATGTCTGTGAATATGGCATCCCTGCGCTGGAGTGAAGACAAATAAAATACGGAATGTTATTGAATCATTGCGATCGGAAATTAAAGTCGCCAGTTGTACGCTGAAATAAATTTGTAGTTGAATAAAAAGTAGATTTCTAATATCAAGTGAATTATTTCGCACATTGGATATTATTATTACGCCTATAACAAAGGTATTGGTAAATGGAGAACCTGATAAATGTAAGCATAAATGTTAGTGATCAACAAAAGTAAAACTGAAAATACAACAAACTTATAATTGAAAATACATTTATATTACAGCTAAAGCTATTGCCTACAAACTTCGAGTTTTCGAACGGGACTACTAAGAAACGATTCCTCATTCCTTTAGAATTATCATCGCGGGAAACTTTGTGCAATAGTGGTCATCAGCGATACCCAAATGCAGCGCAACTACGCTCTTTGCATCAAAGACTCGAAGTTCTGGTGGCCTGCGATAAGTGGGAAGTTTTGCGAAGAACTTCATGGAAGTTCTTCAGAGAACTTCAAGGAAGTTGTTGTTGAGAACTTCAGGGCAGTTCTGCTAAGAAATACGAAGAAGTTCCGCAGAGAACTTCAGAAAAAATCCGAAAAAAACTTCAGAGAAATTCTGCAAAGAACATCAGAGAAAATCTGTAGAGAATTTCAGAAAAAATATCCAGAGAACTTCAAAGAAATTCTGCAGAAAACTTCAGGAATATTCTTCATAAAATTTGAGAAACTCTTCAGAGAACTTCATGGAAGTTTTATAGAGATCTTCTAAGAAACTCAGCTGAAAACTTCAGTAAAATTTTGCAAAGAACTGTAGAGAACTATAGAGAAGTTCTCCAGAATACTTCAGGGAAATTCTGCAGTGATATTCAAGAAAGTTCTTTAGAATACTCAAGGTTTATTCTGAAGTGAGTTTCAGGGAAATTCTGCGATTCGTGGGAAGTTCTTCAGAGAACTTCATGGAAGTTCTTTAGAGAACTTCAAGGAAGTTGTGCAGATAAATTCAGAGAAAATCTACAATGAACTTACGGAGAGCACTGTCCATACCTTCAGAAAACTCTTTAGAGAAGATCAAGGAAATTCTCCAGAGAACCTCAGGGAGGTTCTACAGAGAAATTCATGGATGAATTCTAGAGGGTTTGAGCTGTTTAGTGGAATACCTGTAACTAGAAATTAGAAGAAAAATTAGTATCTTCCATTTAATTCCAACTACCTTTGCTTATCTTCGACAGATACGCGTATTTCGTCTACAATGTGCAGACTTCTTCAGTGTCGAGACGAGTTATTAGTACGAGACACTGACGAAGTCTGCACATTGTAGACGAAATACGCGTATCTGTCGAAGATAAGCAAAGGTAGTTGGAATTAAATGGAAGATACTAATTTTTCTTCTAATTTCTAGTTAAATTCATGGATTCTTCAGATAATTCCAAGAAGTTCTGAAGAGAACTTAAGGGAAGTTCTGAAGAGATCTTCTGGGAAATGTCACAGAGATCGTCAGGAAAAATTCACAGAGAACTTCAAGGAAACTCTGCAGCAAATTATTGGGAAATGCTGCAGAGAACTTCAAAAACTTTCTTCAAACAACATAAGGTAAGTTCTGTAGAAAACTTCAGAGACCTTCACAAAATTGTTAGGAGATCTTCAAGAACTAAAAAAGAAATTTTGCTGAAAACTTCATGGAAGTTCTTCAGAAAACTTCATGGAAGTTCTTCAGAGAACTTCAGAAAAGTTCTTCTGGAACAAAACTGTTCCACAGAGAATTTAAGAGAAGTTCTGCAGCAAACAGGAAATTTTGCAGAGAACTTCAGAAAAAACCTGCAAAGAACTTTAAGGAAATCCTGCATAGAAGATCAGAGAAGCTCTGCAGATTTCCAGGGAAGTTCTGCAGAGAATTCAGGAGATTATTCATAAAAATTCAAGAAATTCTTCCATTACAGCTGCGCAAATGTCGATGCCAGTGTGACGGACCGACAGGAATGCTAGTGCCAAACCTGCATGAATGTCGGTGTTACGGGTACAAGGAAGGGGGCGGTTGAGAAGGTCGGCTCTCTTTTTGCTGTTCCAACGGCGACGACGGCTGCAAAACCTAAAACTTTGGTGGTTATCAGCCAGTAGGAAGCTCGTGGTGAAGTCGACTATCAGCAGTAAAATCAGCAGGACGCAGAAGAAAGGAGCCGATAACATTCAGTACCCGTCGGTGTCTAGAATCAGAGTTCCGGAAGGCCGCAGAAAAGGAGCTTCAGGATCTGGAACGGAAGCTAGAAGAGCAACTACGGAAGAAGGAGTTGGTGATTTAAGCCAGCCGAGTCGCCGACGAAAAGGCCGCTAGGAAGAAGATTTCAAATTAGAGAGAATTCAATGTGAAGCAGATGACGATCAAGAAAAGAACGCGAAGCTGATTCGGCAGGCGTACGCGTACGGCAGTAGCAGAGGCAGTATCATGGGTACTGACACCGATTCGAAGGACAAGGTGGAAGATTGGCTGTAGATATCGGCGCAGTACTCAACCCGAATGATGGTCCGAAGCAGGTATTCCACGAACAAAGGAAGCTTAGGAGCTTAGGAGCTCCCCCTCTAACACAACCAAATAAGGATGTATCCTCTGTGAAACTCCTTTCCACTTAACCTCTAGTTAGAATAGCGGGTAAAAATCAGGAAGCTCACACGAATGCTTTCAAAAATCGACATTTCGTTGATGAGTTTGACCGACGTATGGAAAGTAACCAAGAAATCGACGAGGGTTGTCGCCTGAGAGCTACGATTGGTGGTTTGTCCGAACATCGTTGTGTAAACAGCCATGAACAAGACAAAGGTTGTGTAGATCATGAATTTGGGCAGCATTTTTTGCCCTATGGAGCGGCGCATCAAGCGGACATTCAACGAGTTCATCAAGCAGGGGCGCTACAGAGATGATCACGTGGGGAGTCCATCAAATTGACAGTTGAAAGTTTCCTATTTTTCAGGAATTGTCAGTTAGGATCAGAAATTTACGATGATCAACATCTTCCTGTGTGTTCTGATCCTGATTCGGCTGCATACCTTACTCAGTCAGACCAGCGGTGACCTGTGATACAGTGTCCATTGTAATCAGTTCAACTTGATCGATCAACCTGCTGTGCGCGCCCTTCTCTATGTGGCAGGCGGCCATTTTTGACTGGCTATTCATTTGCCAATATCTCTTTGAGGTCGATTTGATAATATGATTATGATCAGTCATGAGAGCCACCGTCAACA
The DNA here is from genome assembly GCA_034211315.2 of Aedes japonicus. Taxonomy (NCBI): domain Eukaryota; kingdom Metazoa; phylum Arthropoda; class Insecta; order Diptera; family Culicidae; genus Aedes; species Aedes japonicus. The sequence goes on from JASCZW010006050.1 coordinate 91,165, forward strand.
GACATTGCACCTATACTCGTCATGAGCGTATATTCACAGTGATCTTCACGATGATAATCGCGTATCTTCACCGATATCATCACGAAGATCACTACGATATACGCTCTACCTCAGATATAAGAGATAGAGCTATGTAGTCCATTGTAGGTCTGCTCAAGCCATGGTTCATCATCTTATACTTTGAAATTGAGACAAGTCAAAGATAAGCCGCAACCTTGCCTGTCGGTTCGTTTTCGAGAACCATTTTCACCGAGTTGTCGTCCGACATTCATACAGCATGCCCAGCCCATTGTAGTCTACCGATTTTAGCGGTGTGTACGATGGGAGGTTCTCCCAGCAACTGATGCAATTCGTGGTTCATTCGCCTCCTCAGCATTCCGTCTTCCACTGCACTCCACCGTAGACCATACGCAGCACCTTCCGTTCAAAGATACCAAGGGCGCGTTGGTCCTTCACTAGCAATGTCCATGTTTCGTGGCCGTTGAGAACTACCGGTCTAATTAATGTCTTGTAGATGGTCAACTTTGTAGCTCGGCGAACTTTGTTCGATCTTAGCGTCCTTCCGAGTGCAAAGTAGGCACAAGCCAGCCATGATGCGCCTTTTTATTTCTGCGTTGATGTCGTTATCGGCGGTCACCAATGAGCCCAGACACACGAATTCATCTTCATCACCGTCGATCTGAACTCGTAGTAGGATTCTGCTGCAGGTTCTGGGTCTGATGCAAACTTTGGAGATCAACCGGAGACACTAGTTCGTGCATTGACAGAACGAGTTCGTTGGCCGTCTGCTTTTTGAGGGCAGCAGTTCCATACAGAGGCGAAGTATCCATCATTTTTGAAGCAAAAGCGTTTGACAAACCAACATCAGGTGGTGTTCCAGGAGCAATGGTTAACATCGGCACCATTACTGTCCAATATTGTGTGAGCTGACAAAATGTCGACCTATCTCAGCATCCTTCTCAGCTGGAGTAATCAAACGATACTTAGAGTCATTGTTGTCTAGTGTGATCAACGGTGGAATTGGCCTAGGCTTGGTTTTAAACGATTTCACTCTGATTTTAAGGTTGGCAGACCAGTACGTTGATACTGTCTGCGAGTGGTGCTTCGAAGACGGATCAAGTTTTTAGTGAGACTATCAATGGATAAGGAGTTGCCCACCTGGGAGATCGCCTGCTCGATCGACTGCAGTTGTCGATCGATGTCGCCGCTTGATTCAGGGCGTCTATCGTGATCGACGGTGTTGTCGACCTGATGACGAAACTGGACCCAGTTGGCGCGATGGTAGTTTTGCCTGGTTACCGAACGCTTGTTGACGCAGGCCCCAACTTTAGCCACCACTGGATAGTGGTCTGAGCTGAGTTCTTGGTACACGATCGGCTGGTCGATGTTGTTCCCCATGTTAGTGAGGATGATGTCTATCGTTGCGTGGACCCCGGATCTGCTCAACCGTGTGGGAGTATCCGGGCCCAGGATGGTGTAGTGGCCCTCTTCCAGGTCATCGTGTAGGATGGAGCCGTTCTTGTTCTGTCGTGCGTTTCCCCAGGTTTCATGTTTTGCATACAGGTCACCAGCGATAATGAGCTGCCCATGCCTTCGAGTGAGCTTGATGTTCTCGTTTCGTAAGATCGTATCTGTCCCGTTGTTTGTGCTTGCTTGATTGTGACAATAGGCCGACGGTTGATTCGACCTTGACTCCGATGGCTTCGATGAATTGGAGCTGCAAATTCGGAACCATCTGGCAGTTGATGTTGGTATGCAGGGCGATTGCGACTCCCCCTCCTGCGGAACTGGTTCGATCAAATCTGATCAGATGGAAATCTGGGAGGAACACGTCGAATTCAAACGGGAACGTTTCCCAGTCGAGCTTGTGCCGACGTCACTACGCGGCGGCTTCCCCATACCGGGGTCGGACTGTGTATTACACAACGCGAGAGGGTGCAGTGCACCACGCAACAAACGAAAGAGCGAACGAAATAAAACCGAAAAAACTTTTCAGAGGGCGACCGAAAAACACGACCGAACGTGTCGCTGGAATGATGATGAATGAAGCGTTTTGCGAAGGTATACCTCTTTAATGTCGTTCATTGCTGCATATGAAATTTCCCTTACTTACATTTGAAGTCTGTGATAGGAAACTACTTGGCATTTAGTAAATTAACTCTGTAGAACGAAATTATAAGACATCACCTTATATGAGTGTTATTTTCAAAGGTTTCATGTTGAAAATCGATAATTTTCAATTTTGAAATCGACGCTTTTGAATTTGTTTTGCAGAAACCACTGAGATATTAACGCTCAAAACTTGATAATTTTTGGTAACGGTCCCAATAGGATTTAATTTTAATTGTTGCCAATCCTACGTCAATAACCATTATGACCGCTTGTTGACAAATTCTGCAAGCACTAGGCATCGAGGTTCATGCTACACTGTATCAGTTAGCTAAGTAAATTATAGTCAAGATCTGGGAGAGGAATATTTGCCAGTGATAACCCGTCGGACTAAGTACTTCGACTAAGTCAAGGAAATCAATCTGGTATTTGGACGGCTCATGAGAGCCTTCGGCGAATGACGTTTTCCGGCAAGTGACGTTCTACGGTGACCTGCAGCTAAGCTGGCACTGTTGGACATCGGAGAGGAACGTAAACCTTCCAAGTCTTCGGGACTTTCGGAACATCAGTAAGGTTTACGGAAGAGGGATGTAATGACAGTACCCCTGCATTGACGCTGCAGGTGTAAATCGAGAAGCATTTCCGAAGGCCATTATTGAATGATCTGACACAGATGACATCGAAGGCGAAGAACCGGAAAACCGGCCGAAAGAGTAAAAATCAGTGAATTGAGCCATTCTTTGGTTGGATATCCTGTAGATTCCACAGGTTTGCATAGTTCTTCAACGTTCAACACTGCCTGTTTAGTGGCAGGTCATCGTGAAATACCCCTCGCCGCACCGTTCGTACCAGTGCACAGTGGGGAAAATGGGACCCAAAATCACAACTAATTAAAGGCCGCTGGATAAGTGCCCTGTAAAACAGCTTATCTTATGTAAAAAATGCGAGAAATTGAATGGTGATGGTGTCATCTTGGGCAGACCCCGGAAAGTGGCACGTTTTGACCGATTTTCCCTTAATTTTGAAAAAAATAATTGGCTAATCCTACATTTATCATACTTGCACTAATAATATTGAACCCATTTGGGATCTACAATTGTGAAAATGTCTGGAGAATCCAATGAAAGCAATATTGTCTTGTAAAAACCTCATGAACTGTCTATTTTGCCCGATATTCCCCACATATTGAAAATTCCAAATATGTCATGTGGTTTTCGAAATTTCCGCGAATTAGAATGTATAAAAATGCAATGCACTATTGTGAAACTGTCTGAGGAATTGAATGGAGGGGATTTCGAGTTGTGTAGACATCAGTTATTGTCCATTTTACCCGCTTTTCCCTGCATATTGGAAGAATCAATATATATAACGCGGTTTTTGAAATAGCCGTGCACTACAATAAAATCAAATGCACGGCAATATCATCAAAGTGTCTGGAAAATTGAATATAGGGGATGTCGTTACTCAAGAGTAAACCTCGGGAAGTAACTCATTTTGCCCGATTTTCCCCTTATAGCTGAAATTTCGAAAACCACAGGACATATCTAGTATTTTCAATATGTGGGGAAAATCCTTCAAAATGGACAGTTCCTGACCTTTTCACAAGACGATATTGCCTCCATTACATTCTTCAGATGTTTTCACAATACTAATGCACAAATGGGCTCAATATTATCAAAGCTAATATGATACATGCAGGATTATTTGATTTTTCTTCAAAAATAAGGGGAAAATCGGGCAAAATGACTTCCGAGGTTTGCACAAGACGACATCCCCTTCATTCAGTTTTCCAGACATTTTCATAATATTGCCGTGCATTTGATTTTATTGTAGCGCACGGCTTTTTCAAAAACCTCATTATATATATATATATATATACACTGATTCTTCCAGTATGCAGGGAAAAGCGGGTAAAATGGACAATAACTGATGTCTACACAAGTCGAAATCCCCTCCATTCAATTCCTCAGACAGTTTCACAATAGTGCATTGCATTTTTATACATTCTAATTCGCGGAAATTTCGAAAACCACATGACATATCTAGAATTTTCAATATGTGGGGAATATCGGGCAAAATGGACAGTTCATGAGATTTTTACAAAACGATATTGCTTTCATTGGATTCTCCAGACATTTTCACAATAGTAAATCCCAAATGGGTTCAATATTATTAGTTAAAATATGATAAATGTAGGATTATCCAATTATTTTTTCAAAATTAAGGAAAAATCGGGCAAAACGAGCCACTTTCCGAAGTTTGCATGAGTCTACATCCACTTCATTCGATTTTCCAGACATTTTCATAATATTGTAGTGCATTTGATTTGATTCTAATGCGCAGCTATTCCAAAAATCGCATTTTATCTATTGATTCTTCTAGTATGTAGGGAAAAGCGGGTAAATTGGACAATAACTGATGTTTACATAAGACGAAATACTCTACATTCAGTTCCCCGGACAGATCCACAATAGTGTATTGCATTTTTATAGATTCTAATTCGCCCAAATTTCCAAAACCACATGGCATATCTAGTACTTTCAGCATGTGGGGAATATCAGGCAAAATGGACAGTTCCTGACATTTTTACAAGACAATATTACCTCCATTGGATTTTCCAGACACTTCCACAATAGTACAGCACGAATGGATGCAATATTATCAGAGCTAATATGATAAATGTGTGATTATTCAATTTTTCTTCCGAAATTAGGGGAAAATCGGGCAAAATGAGATGAAACCATCACCATTCGATTTCTCGCATTTTTTTTTACATAAGATGTTTTACAGGGCACTTATCCAGCGGGAAAACGATAAAACACAAAACCAATTTTCAATAACTCCTGTAATTTCATGGTTCTACATGGTTCTTCGTGGTTTTATAAAACTGACTCCACTCCCTGTAGGAAAGTCGGTATTTGGCTGGAACTTTGGCCATAGCATTCAAAAATAAAGATTTTGGCATATTATTCAACACTATGGTCGTCTTGAAGATTAGCTACCCTGGTCTCCACTGGCATCCAAATAATCCACAAGTCTATTCAGCAGTTGGACCATTTATCGCCAGACATGTTGCAGTTAGTAATACCAACTGGTAATTGAATTTTTTTTCTCCTCATATTCCCAATGCTTCAAAAAACCAGCTATCTAGACAAAAGATCCCATAAGACGGATCGCATTATGGCATTAAAAAAACGCGCACTCGGCATCATGCACCATCCCTACATAATTAATACGAATGACAAAATCCTGCTAAATGGCAGGTGAGCTTTGCTCGCCGGGATGGACAAATTGTCACCCAGCACCAATATCAGAGACCCAAATTCCAACACCGTAGAAAATGTCATCAACTTTAATTATGCGACCCGGCGAAACGTGCGATAGCAAATTTGTTTATGCGAGCACGTGTCCGCTTAAAGTCATTTCGCTTGACCTTTTGCTTGTTCCCGGGAGGAGCTCAAGTCAATAAATCATCCCTCCGTCGAAGGATGATTGCATCCGAGCTGGGTCATTCATTTCAATAATTCAATTATAATCCTGCTGCATGATTAGCCCTCACATTGAGTGGAAGGCTCGTTCGACTAAGCTGCCCTAAAGCCCAGATAAATTATCACCATATGTGGTGCAGCACTCCGTTATCTTTCGATTGGATCCACTTGGACAGATCTCAAGAGATTTACTCTATAAATAAACCCTGCTGCTCCTCCAGGAGCGATCGCTTCCGAAAGGGCATATTTACGTAGATGTACACACACACATGTATACATACATTCGTATGAATGTGAATGTGTGTCACACAAAGAGCTCCGAGACGACTCAAACTTATCCTGACAACAATCATCCCAACCGACCGACCGCCGCAGTCAGCCGCTTCCTGGACGTCACATAGCAGCCCGGTTTTCTCTGCCGGTGACGGGTGAAAGTGCAATTCGTACGACTCAAACTTGGCAGCAAAGTGCAGTCTTGCTCGCAACCTCACTTTTCCATCTTCGCACGGGAAGGAGTGGGCTGGCATGTAGAATGAATGGAAGGAGGGCGGCTGGCTGATTGCCTTTTGTTTCATTTTATCAATTAAGTGAAATGCTCCTGATAATAGCGAACTATATCTGTCGACATTGTTCCGGCTGCCATTCTTCAGACCGATGACGTAGGGTGGTTGGGAATGCATAGCTGTCTGATGTGTGGTGGTGTGCTTCAAAACGAAACAGTTATACATGTTTTAGAAAAATTGGTTGACGCGTAGTTGGCGTTGGATAACATTTTACGATTTTAGATGTTTTAGTATTTCATGCCGATACCGATGGCACCGTTCATACTGTAGTTGGTACGGCGAAGAGGCAGTCTCAGCACCATTTTGTTTCGTATGAATGGGAACACTCCTCTTGCGCCGGACATTAGGAATAAGCACAGCAACGGTGTCAGTAAGCAGGTAATCCGTCTCTTAAGGAATACTGAATGAACTGAAGGAGGAATCGAAGCAACTCGACCTATGCGCAATCCAATCGTAGCAATCTAAATTAAAAAATTGTTAAATAAACGTTAATTCACTTTCATCACTCGGCCAGAGCGGTTGCACTTATACTTTGTTCCAAGAGGTTATGGGCCTTTGCTAGCTTGAAGCGGTTACCGAAGCAACCGATATAAATACAAGATTTTTTTGGAGGAACGAAATGAACCGTATGGGAATTGTGAAGTTCAACGGTGTCAACTACGCCATCTGGAAGACGAAGGTGGATTTCCTGCTGATCGGGGACGACTTGACCGAAAAACGACCAGACGGGGGTAACGCAACGGTGTCTACGGTAGCGACGACAACGGCAGCGACGACAACGGCAGCGAATGCAGTTCCGGTCTTTGAAGCTTGGGATAACGGTGACCAGCGTGCCTTTTGTTGGAGGACAACCAGTTGGACCTCATCAAAAGGGCTAAAACAGCGAAGGGAAATTAGGGAAACTACAAGGACGCTAACCTCGTAGGTGTTGCTTCTGAAGAAACTGTGTGACAAACGGTATTTCGACGATCGAGCAGCACGTATTCGAAATGGAGGAGCTATTCGAGCGGCTGACGGTTGCAGGACAGGAACTAGCAGAACTAATCTGGAAGTTGCCATGGCTCTCCGGAGCCTACCGGATTCTTTCAACACTTTGACCACGGCGTTGGAGACAAGGGCAGCTGACGAGCTCACCCTGGATCTGGTCAAGTCGAAGCTGGTGTCTAAGTGCAGTTCCGGTACACAAGGAGAAACGGTTTCGAAGGCGAATGGGAAAAAGCAGATGATTACGTGCCATTCTTGCAACAAGAAGAAAGATTGTCGTGCCGAGAAAGCAGCCGTAGGTCAAACGTCGTACACCAAAAGCGAAAGCTTGTGAGGAAGTCCAATATAAATCGAATCTGAAGTATTCGTTTGCGGCGAGGAACGGCTTCCAATCGGCACATTAGTGGGTGATCGATTCGGGAGCAATGTGCCACATGTATGCGAACCTGGACCAGTTCGTGGAATTAGACGGGATCCTAGAGGACGGCAAGAAAGCTGCTGCGAAGGGGATTGGGTCGTGCCTACTGGCGTTCTTATCTCCAAAGGGTGAACAGTCCAAAGCAACCCTCAGGGATCTTCTGTATGTCCGGCCTTTGAATCAAACCTCATATCGGTGAAGAAGCTTACCGTGATGGGTAGCTACTACCGTTTTTGATGCCAGCGGATGCCGCATAATCAAGGATGAGAAGGTCATCATGGGGTTGTACTACTTGACAGTCGCCCATGATGTGTTAGTCGAGAGAATGCAAGGATACAGCAAGTCGTCGGCACAAATTCGTGAGCTTGAAACAAGAAATTGGCATCCGGAATCAAGATCCGTCGATTCTGGCTGCCGTGTAGTCTGCGAATATTGCCTGGAGGGTAAGCTGTCAGTATGTAAGTTAAGTGTGTGTAAGTTAGGTGTATGTAAGTTAAGTGAAGACGCTGTTTGGAAAAACACCTAAAGTCATCCGTTCAGACCAGGGTGGCGGGTTTTAAAAACAACGTGTTGAACAGAAGAAGGAATCAGTCAGCAGTTGCGGTGTTGCGGAGCAAATGAATCGCTCATATGTGGAGATAGCACGTTGCATGGTCTTGGATTCACGTCAACACGGCACTATCTGCAGAACCGACGGCCAACCAAGTCATTGGAGAAGACACCGATTAAAATGTGGAGCGGAACCAAGCACATCTGGAGATTTTCGGATCGCCGGCGTACGTCTGGATTCCGAGATCCAAGAGATCTTTGAGGCGAAGTCGAAAAGGCTGCTGTTCGTTGGATATTCCCAACTACAAAAGGCATATCGTTTCATGAATCCTGATTACGACAAGCCGACCGTGAGCCGTGACGCAGTGTTTCTGACGCCGGAGGAGGTTCGGGCAACCGAATCTTATAAGGGAAGCGTTCTTAATTATCGTTGCTACAGTGGATGACAACGACGATGATAGTGACACCAGCGAAGATGATTTCTACGGATACGAATCAACCATCGAAGATTTCGTCGATGAGGAAGATGAATCCGTGGAAGAGGATGGATCAACTGATAGGCAGGAGGATAATGAGGAGAATCGACATGACCAAGATCGTACACCGGAAGAGGCTGAACCAGCCGGCGAGCAGGAGGAGAATCTTGCTGGTGGCAACAGGAATGCCGCCGTGCCGTTTCTCAACTACAGCCACGTTGGTACCGGAACAACAGAACGAACCAAGTTCCTACCATGAAGCCATGACTTGCTTTGAAGGTGAACAATGAAAACGAGCCATGGAGGAGCAGATTGAATCGGCTCAAGAGAATGCTTCTTGGGAAGTCGTTCAATTACCGGCCGATCGGAGGGCCAACGGTAGCTAATGGATCATCAAGATATGTTGCTCAAGGTTTTAGCCAAGAGTATGGCACGGATTACGACCAGGTATTTGCGCCAGTAGCGAAACAGACGTCGTTTTCACACCATACTCAGTATCGCCGCACGCCGAAACGTGATGTCCGCCGCCTACGCAGAAGCCTGTATGGCCTGAAGCAGACAGGACGAGTGTGGAACGAAAAGATCAGCAAGGTGCTACAGGAGCTTGGACACGTGCCATCCGAGTCCGATTCTTGTCTGTACGTGAGGACGTACACCGGGCAGAAGTCTTTCATCTTACTTTACGTAGACGACATGGACATCGACAGATTTAGAGGGCGTAAGACGGTCAGTTCCCACTGAATACAGCGCTTATATCCTGAGGGTAGCGGCTAAGTTCGGTCAAAGCAAAGCCGTCCCACATCCCGATGAACCCCAAATACCCGAATAAACAGCAAATGGAGGAATTTCAAAGCCTAGTAGGTGCTTTGCTGTACAAAGCGATGAATTCGAGGCGCGACATCGCTATCAGTGAATCCATTCTGGGACGAAAAGTTAGCCGACCCACTCAAGTTGGAAGCAAAACGCATGCTGCGGTATCTCTACACAACCGCAGACTTGAAGTTGCAGCTGACTGGGCAGGCGATTGCGTTGACCGGAAGAGCAATCCTGGATTGGTGTTCCTGCTTAGGGACCTTTCAGCTGGACTGCAAGGATGCACTATCCGAAGCCAGTCGTTACTTGCTTCGGCATCTCAAACTTATGACCTATGTGGGAGAAGTGGTCACAAATCCCATTGCGGTGCAGGAGGACAACCAAAGCTGCATTAGAATGCTGAGATCCGAAGGAGCAAATAACCGAACAAAGCACATTGACAAACGGTACAAGTTCGTTAAGGATCTGGTCATGGAAGTCATCTAGTTTCACACAGAATTAATGAATACTGACTTCCTCGCAAAGCCGTTAGCAAGAGTCAAGTTGAAACAGCTACGAAACAAGATCCGCCGAGGAATGAAGGAGCAATCGAAGCAACTCGACCTATTTGCAATCCAATCGTAGCAATCTAGATTAAGAAATTGTCAAATAAACGTTAGTTCACTTTTATCACTCAACCAGACTGGTTGCATTTATACTTTGTTCCAAGAGGAACACCAGGATTTGGTCCAGGATTGAAGGACAACTTGAGTTGTTTTGCGGCGGTTGTAATCATGCCGACGTTGATATCAATTGCAACCAAAGCTTGACCGTATAGTGGCACATTGTTAGCTGCTGATGTAACGTGAAAACAGGCGGCATATCTCCTGGGAGGATGAAGCGTCTTCTCCGTATAGCACCATTGAAGATCTGCGCTGCTCTTTTACGTGCTTCCGTTGTCCAAAAAGACGACTCTTACGTGCTTGTCTGCAGCTCCGAAACCAGTTGACGCGACTTCCACTTCCTGACATGTGACGACCTCCCGGCAAAGCGCACGCAGCGATGTAGCAACTTTTCCTTCGGTCTTCATCTTCAGCATCCTTTGGAGCTTCTTGTCGCTCAGGGTCGTCGGCCGTACGGAACCGGGCTTTCTTTCGATGCTCTGATTGTTATCTAATAGTGCCAAGATGCTGTAGATGCCGGAACCGGCGTATCCGGCGTCCAAAAAGTGCCGCACGATGTCCGTTTTTGACGCGGTAGGGTGCCGTTCTTTGAACACGCACACTTTTGAACGGAGTTGCTTCACTGTATTTGCCATCACGGTTAGAGTTCGACTGATAGAGCTGTCAAATTATGTCTGCTGACTCATGGGTTACTATGGTTGATACTGCATGGGTAGTTTCGTCAGTTCGGGTGAAGGTAAACCTATGAAGAATCGGCAATTTTTTTCCATTTTTTTAATGTAATCTTTATATTGTTACTCAGGACCTAATGCAATGATTGGGAAACTAGGAGAATTTAAAATTAACACCTAATTTGATCACTTTTAAAAAAATTAAAAATAAAACATTGAAACACTTTTTCAAATTTTCGCTAGTACCTAATGGCAACCTAATGCAATGTTTGGCTTGGTATTTCTAAGGCTTAAGTCATTTTATACCTGGATGCACCGTTTATTTAACTGGAGCGCTACTAGTGGTCAGATTTGGAATGTTATGACAGCAGATTGTCTTGAAAAATTTCATTCATTTCCACGATTCTTTTTGTTTCATAGAAGTTATACTTGATTAAAGCTGCGAACCGAAAATGAACTTTGAACACCGACATAAAAAATAGTCAGGCTCTCAATTGTCATTGCGTGGTCATTGAAGTGGACTAAATCGACCGTTCTTAAACATTTTCTTGAGCGGCATTCTATCAATCGGCAGGATTGTGGCAAGCGTCGTAGATCGGACGTTGCATTTGAAGATGTTGAGATCGAGGAAAGCTCAAAGTCGAACTCGAGGAACCCAGGAGTGCCAAATCAACGAATATATCAACGAAGGTACTCGCCAGGACGAACGTCGTAACGTAGCTCAAAATAAGCTAGTAAACTGCCAAATAGGCAAGTACCTATTCGCAGGCCGTCGATTGCTTTAGGATTGCAGTAACTAAAATCCACTTCCACCAAGGCGAAAATGTTCGGAAACAAACAAGCGACCTACCTGTGAAATACCGGTTAGCGATCAATGAAGTTCTCTCCTTCGACGAGTTTCCCACACGATTCCCTCACGATTCGGCTAAAACAAATGACACACAGTCCGTATTTGTCATCAGTTGAGAAGACAATTTAAGATCTTGCGGTGATCTATCTTCTTGCCAACTAGTAGCGCAAACCATTCTAGTGAGGACCCTCTACGGCTACAATCGCCTCTATAGACTAAAGATATACGACCATGCTAGGAAGGTACGGATGTAAACACCAAAACGAACTTTTTGAACGAGGAGTTGAAAAGCCTGCTCGTTCACGATCACTGCTGAAATCAAACGAGCTGTTACATTGAGAGAGCTCGCATTTCCTATCTACAGGCGTAACCCATGTAGATTACAGTGTACAGTGACAGGAATATACTAAAAACGAATAGGACGGATACACTTATTTTTGGAGCAAAAAGCCTTACGCTGATAGGCACTTCAACCCAGATATGTACGCAAAAAAGGCTCTGGAACAACCGGAGTACCCAAGTAACAACTTCAGTTTTATTCCAGCCGTATAGCACTCCTTCCGGCATTGTTGATACTACATTCATACGTTTTTTCTACCAACACCTCCTATATGCTTTTATAAAGCCGAAATTTGTACAAAGTGGCCCACTCCATAGACGGTTGAGAAAACAAGTTAATAAAACTTTTATAAGACCATCAAGATTGCGTACATGTTCTAAGGGATGTATCGAAAATAAGCTATCTACGTACATTTGCGTTGTACGAGTGTATTTGTGATGGTTTTCATGTGTTCATCATAGCATGCTGTGCGGTTGACTGTCATCTTTCATTTGTTTACTTATTTGCCGGGTTTGAATTCTTCGTTTCCAAAATGTCACGCATTGAAAAAGACGTGAAAATAAAGGTTTTGGAAACATGGCTACGTGAAAACGGTGTAACGATGCGACAGTTAGCGAAGCGTTTTGAAATTCATCATGCAAGTGTAAAATCCCTCAGAACTAAGTTTGGGGAACACTGTTCTTTGGATGAACTGCCAGGAACAGGCACAAAACCCGGTTCTTCCAACCCTAAACTGGATCCGAAAGTTGTAGCTCAAATTCGGAAGAACAAATCAATGTCGATACGTGATTTGGCTAATAAAGCGAGAACAAGCGCCGGAATGATTCAACGTATCAAGAACCGGAACGCCCTAAAGACCTACAAGAAGCAGAAAGTCGATAAACAAATTGCAGAACAGAAGTAACCCGCAGCAACAAGGGCCCGGACATTGTATTCACGAGTTTTGCAGCGACCGGATTTATTTGCATGGACGGCGAGACCAATGTAAAAGAGCGCTCAAAAATCCTTTCAAATCCATAATATTACATTGCCTTCGTGGCAGAAGATGTAAGATATGCAGACAGGTTGGATCAAGTGGATGAGTTTGGTCGAAAAGTGCTGGTATGGCAAGCGATATGTTCTTGCAGTATGAAGTCTTCCATTTTTTACACTACCGGAACAATCAAAGCGGAAATCTACCGATCTGGGTGTCTTCAGAAGAGGTTGCTGCCTGTATATCAGAAGCATAGTGCGCCTCCACTGTTTTGGCCGGATTTAGCGTCGGCGCATCACGCCAACACAACTCTCAATTAACTCAAAGAAAAGGATATAGATTTCGTTGAGAGAAACATCAATCCGCGAAATTGCTCTCAGCTTCGGCCAACAAACTCTATTGTCTTCAAAAAAACTGGTAAAGCAGCTGAAAATATGCAGGAGTATTTGAAGCTAAGGCGTCCAAAAAATCTGAGCTAAGGCGTCCAAAAAATGTGAGGAAACACTTGTACGGAACTTGATGAAAAGTGTTTGATCGAAAATTCGCAAATTTGTGAAGGAATAATATTAATTTCATCTTCACAATGTTCAAGGTTAAACTCGTACAATAAAGGTCATCCATTCGTTTTAATAAAACATCATATTGTTAAAAGATTTTAATGAAAAATATGCGAATAACTTATTTTCGATACAGTCCATAGACCGATGGATTGCAGTTGAACTTCGTTCCATTCTTTTTTCTTAAGCGAATTGTTTACGCGTACTCGGGGAAGAATCAAATATATTACCCTGTCATGGACAGCCCCATCAGTACAGTCTTTAGTGCACCTCTTCGCCCGATGTTATAGATCCTACTAACTTCTCGCCTTTCTTAGCAGCAATTTTCAACTACTTCAAAGGTACCTATATTCGCAAAAACACCATTAAGGTGATTTGAAATTTTATAAGAACCAACATATTTACAGTGCTGAATTCGATTTCGTCAGCGTTTAAAATTCAGGATGTTAACCTCTAGTTACCTCTACACGCAAAAAAAAGTCGCAGTAGAAACTACCATTTCGAGGGTTAAATTAAGCGCAATCACCAACAATTTTCAGCTGACTATAAATGCGTTTGATTTTACCATGCCTGTGATTAGATCAACCATGGTGCGGTTGATATCAATATGAGGTCTGTCAAATATACCACAAACGTTGACGGTTTCACCATAAACGTAGTAAATTTGACTGAAATTTGATGGTGGTTTTAAAGATAGGCGTAGTCGGATAAAATGGTAGTTTCTACTGCAAGATTTTTTCCCGTGTAGGTAACTCTAGTTAACTTCTTTCTGCCTGGTACTTACTTGTTACTTCCTTATGCTTGTCCAACGTCTTATAAGGACCGCACCTGCGTTACAATATTTATCCATAAAATTTAGTTGAGGGCTGCTTGTCTCCAGTTCCTCGAATGTCCCACACTTCGAAGGTCTTGCTCCACTTGCCTTAACCACCTAGCTCGCTGTGCTCCTCTGCGTCTTGTAGTGGTCGGATTCGAGGCAAACACCATTTTTGCGGGGTTGTTGTCCGACTTTTTTACAACATGTCCCGCCAATTGTACCCTTCCAGTTTTAGCGACTTTCTGGATACTGTGTTCGCCATAGAGCTGCGAGAGCTGGTGGTTCATCCTACTCTTCCATACGCGTCGTTCGAGCATTGTCCACGTCTCATGCCCGTAGAAAACTGCCGATCGTATTAGCGTTTTGTATATGGTACACTTTGTACGGGGGTGAAGTTTACCAGACTTCAAGGTCATGTTCAAACCATAGTAGGCACGACTTCCGGTAATAATGCGTCTCCGAACTTCTTTGCTGCAGTTCTTAACCGACGTAACCAATGATCCGAGGTACACAAACTCATCAACCACCTCGAACTCATCTCCGTCTATTGGCACAGTTCTGCCTATGCAAGCTCTATCACGCTCGGTTCTTCCAGCCAATAGATACTTAGTCTTCACCTTCAATCCAACCGTTTTCGCATCACGTTTGAGTACTGTACTGATCAGCTACCGCCTGGAACGTTCTGCCGACAATGTCCACGTCGTCAGCGAAGCAGATGAACTGGCCGGATTTATTGAAAATCGCACCCCGCATGTTGAAGTCCGTACGTTTCATAACACCTACTGGCGCAAGTTGTCGAAGTTCTTTGCGTGTTTCAAACAAGTCCTACTAACACTAACACCATCCATCACCATGATCATTCTGCTCAGTTTCCCGGGAAAAACGTTCTCGTCCATGATCTTCCATAGCTCTTCACGATTAATGTGTAGGGTCTTGATATTCGCGACACACTTGGAGGATCTGCCGCAACGTAATGGTTTGGTAAATTGTCGATCGACAAAATTCACAAAACCGGCTTGATAACTTCCCACAAATCTGCTTGCTAGCGCCGATAGACGACGGTAGATAACAGTAGTCAGTACTCTGTAGGCCGCGTTCCATTCCATCTTGTTACTCTTTCTGTATATTGGGCACATAACTCCCTCTGACCACTCCTACGGTAGCTGTTATGTATCCCAGATCCTGACTATCAGTCGATACAGACAAGTTGCCATTACCCCGGCCCATTTTTATTGGTTCCGCTCCGATGCCATCCTTTCCAGCTGCCTTGTTATTCTTAAGCTGTTTGTTCAGCATCCTTAACATCACTTATCGTGGGAGTTGAAGCCATTCCTCTTGCTGTCTAGGTATTTCGCCTCTGCGTCATTCAGGTGTTTATCGTAGTGCAGCTTCCACCTTTCAATCACCTCACTTTGATCCGTCAAGATAGCTCCATCTTTATCCCGACACAAGGTAAATCTTTCTGCTCAGTTAACTCATACGCTAGTTTTTGCACATCACGCATAGTAGTGCCATAAAATTGGGACTACAATTCAAGCAAATGTTTAGCTAGTACCGCTTTTGGTTCGATAGAGAGCACCAATGTTTTTCATCCAAAGCCTTTGTTCTTCTACGGTGATGCTAAAGACTGGACTCGGAAAAAATGAGACACACAAAAATGATCGCCGAAAATTCATTTTAAATCGGATACTTCTCAAATTTTCAGGTATTAAATAACTTAGCTATGTTTTGGCATAATTTATTTATTGAATTTTCTTCTCCAAGCTGAATGCTCGTACATTTCTCTTAACACTACTCATGAGATCTTGGGCGAGAATTTGTCCATCTTCCTTACACAATTTCTCCCAGTTTTTCTTCAAAGCTTCATCGGTTTTGAATGTTTTTCCGCTTTTCTTCAACTTCTTCTTCATTATCACCCCAAACTTTTCGATCGGACGAAGTTCTGGTGTATTTGGCGGGTTCGCCTCCATCAGGACCACATTAACGTCCTTCGCTTCGTACCAATCCATTACAGGCTTGGCGTAATGGCACGAGGCGAGATCCGGCCAGAACAGCGTAGGACCACGGTGAGAGCGGAGGAAGGACAGCAAGCGCTTCTTCAAGCATTAATCTAGATAAATCTACCCGTTTATGGTGCCGATTGTAACTAACGGCTTACTGTACCGTCCGCACTCGCAGATCGCCTGCCACAACAGGTACTTCTTCGCGAATTTGTCCACCTTTCTGGAACTTTTCCGGAACCTCCATGCGGGACGTACCGACCAAAAACTCGAGGCCGGGGATTTGTTTGGTGTCCGCCTTGATATATGTCTCGTCGTCCATGACGAGACAGCCTGGCTTGACCAGCCACTCACGGTACAGCTTCCACGCACGCAATTTGGCCACCGTGTTTTGCTTGTCAGTCCGGTTTGGCGCCTTCCTGACCATAAAAACACATAGCCCAGCCCGTTTCATGGTCTGCTGGACGAACCACTTCTACGAGTCCAATCTTTATTCATCTAAATCCGATTCAAAGTAAATTTGGACTCATTCAGGTGATCATAACTCAAGAATTCAACAACATACCCGGTTGAATAAAACATCAAACAAAAGTGTACTTGTTCAGCTTTCAAACGATATATAACAAATTATTACATATCACCGTTTCGAATGAACTGTTGCACTTTACTTGTGATCCTTGCCATCATGATCTGCACAGTAGCTGGTGAAACTATACCGGCAAACTTATTCCACTTTAAACGCGTTTGTTGTGAATTTGTCACTTCTTTACCGCATCTTCGAAGTTTTCGCTAGACAGTTGCCCAATATTTTTCGTTCGGTCTGAACTTAGGGCAATTCGGAGAATTAATCTCTATGGCGACGAAATTAACATTGTTTGCAGCATACTATTCTAGTACCTCCTTAGGGTAGTGGCAGCTAGCTTGATCCAGCTAAAACACAACGTTGGTCTTGTGTTGCCAAATGAAGCATAAAATCCGCTTTTTCAGACATTCTTTAATGTAAACCTTTAATGTAAATGTGTGAGATGTGATGACAACTTTGCCAGACAGATTCCTTGCCAAATCATTAGTTTTCGGGCAAACTTATCAGCAAAAACAAATTTAAACCTGGAAGGGACATCCCCACGACCAGTTGCCAGGTAAACTTTTCGTCCGGAGAATTGTTCATAATCTTTTTTGACACATGTTTTGTCATCCATTGAAATACAGCCATCAAATTTCGTCAAAATCTGTTCGTATAGTAATCGTGCTCGCTTTTTGGCCACTAAATTTTGTTTCAGGGAGCGATTCGGATGTTTACTTGCGCAAAAATACTTATATCTTTCTCTTGAAAGGATTTTAAGCTCGGTGGAAAAGTTGGAATCGTATTTCTATACCTAATCACTTATGAAGACACCTGGGTTGCCTTTCACATCCTTCTTCTAAGCTCTTTGTCCCTAGTGCCACTTTTATGATAGATGCGCTGTGCTCTATCCAAACTCGGAGTATCCTTGTAACGTTTGATTACAAGACACACCGTTGACTTCGGGAATTTTAACACTCGTGCTATTTTTGAGGCAGACCACGAAGGATTCTCTAGATGTTTGTGCACAATCAATTTGATTTTCTCAAGTTTCATGATCCGTAATTTCGAGATGCATCGATGAATCGAAAAAAAATATTCACCAATTTCTTTGAACAATGAAACATCAACAAATGCCTGTCAAACGTTGTTTTGTTCCAACAACCAAGGACGCGGTGGTGTATTAAACCGTGCGTCCAGATTTACTTTGAATCGAGCTTTGGTGAACGTCATTCTTGGGATCCGCTTCATGATGGGTGCAACTCTTATAGACATTCCGCATCCAATGGCATGTTTAACCACTGTCATTTCCGTGTCTGTCCATGTCGGTCTTTGCGTTTTTCTATTGTAAAGTCAAGGCATCTGCCTAAAAAAAACTTGTGATTATGAGCTATGTGCATTTTACCCCTATTGCGAGCAGTCCATTTGACCCCCAAAGCAACGATTGTTTTGATTCATTTATTTTGAGCACATGATTGTTTAAAAAAATTACAATCTTCGATGATTCTTCAACACTATGTCCAATAAACGAGCCTGATGGATGTATTCGATAGGATTTTGATTAACCACTTCTAGAAAGCTTATAACCTGTTACCAAACATTGCTCTCACAGTCAGAATCAAGCAGGAACTTTGTTTTTATTTACTTTTTTCACATTTGACAGCCCTGATCAGCACAGGGTACTCCAAACAATTCAAAATACTATTCGGATAGGGTGGGTATGAATTTAGCCATCAATTATAACCTTGTTTTGGTGATCGTGCTACCTGATCATTTTAACCCAAGTTCTCCTATAAGTAAATTTAGTGAAACTGTTTTCGGAAAATAAACTGTAACGACCCAAAAGCTCGTAACAGAATGCAAAAAAACAAACAAAATTGTAAATTCATGGGAAATTTGAAAGAGATTTCAATGAAGTAAATTCTTGTAAAATAAACTACTATTATATTCAAGTAATTATGCTGCATTGATTTTATCCAACCTTCTAATGGCTGCTCATGATTGGCTTTTTTCGATTCGACTAACTTACTAACGTTCTGCACAACATTTTGCTAAAAACTTTTTTCACATACTTTACTCATAAACAAATTTCATAGCACACTGTTTCTAGGCAACAACTGTCAACAAATGGTAACTAAGTGTGAGATAAACGGTCAACGCTATTTGTTGGTGGTTAGCATATCGCACTTGGCCACTTAACTTTTTCTCCCCTTAACCAGTAAAATAAACTAACACAGAGTAGAAGAAACGGTAGTCTACTAACCAAACTTGCTTCCTTCTAGGTTCCCAATGGATTTCATGTATACAATTAAGCCGGGTAAAATTGATCCATGGCGGTTTCCCATTATTGAAAAGTTACAAAAACTTAGACCTAGACCGATCAATTTTACCCTTCCCATTTTAACGTAATAACCCCTCACTAGGAATGAGCAAAGAAAAAAGAAGAATGTTCACACTCATCAATCATTAATTTCTTAACGTATTTCTTATACCCCCTCAAACCACCCTTTCCCCCACTTATTATTTCCCCCACTGTTTCGATTGTTTCCCTCTCTCTCCCTATCTCTGGCACCTGCTGTAGCGTCGGAAGCGCCGATCTTTCCCTCCTGCAAACGTACTCCCTAGCTCTGAGTTCATCCGGCGAATCGAAATGTTGTAGTTCGACATCCGATAGCAAAGATACGACGACCCACACTCCCACTGCATGGCAAACCGATTGTTCCCGGTAAGTGTTCCCCCAGCCCGTTCCGTTTCGAACAGCACCGCCCCTCTGGCCCCGGCCCCGTTCGTGCTTTAGATTGGAGTTGGAGCTTTGTTCGAGCTTACCTGTACCAGTTCTGTGTGTTCCCGAAGTGCATTGGATTGTTCGTTGTTTGCAGTTTCGTTCATTTTTTTTTTTGATCGTTCGTTTGTTTGTATGTTTGTTCGTTTTCCTTTTCTTTTTCCTCTGGAAAAGAAAAGTTAGAATAGGAAAAGAAATGCATCGAGAAGAAGCTTGCAAGTAGCCGTTTCTATCCGCTAGTTTAAGTTGTTAATCTTTGCGTGCTTTTAGATCTAGTGCTCTTCGTTCCAGAGCTATTCTTTCGCGTGTTGCAAAAAGAAGAAAACCGGGCAGTCTACATGACCAGCCGTTTCAACTCAGTTTTGAGTCGTTGTTGACTCTTTTTGTCAAAAGTGGAGTCACTCAAGTTCGACTCAAGTTCGTTTGATTTTTCGACTTGTCAATGCAAGTAACATTTACTCAAACTTGAGTGACTCCACTTTGACGAAACTGAGTCAAAAACGACTCAAAACTGAGTTGAAACGGCTGGCCGTGTATTATCTGAAATGAAGTTGTTTCCTACTTGTTTAGTGTTTCATTTTATGTAAGTACGAAATTTCCTACAGGAAAATTTGATCGAATAAATACAATTGCAATCATTTTATTAACAAGAGATGATAAAAACAAACTGAAATTATGAGGCCAATTAAAGAATTCGAGTCGACCATCACTCTGCTCGACAGGTTTATTTTGCTATAACAGTTGTCGAGATCGACGAAATTTTGTCGAGTTGGTCGACTCAATCGACCGCTCGAAAATTAGTGTCTGATCTGTCACATTTTGTCGAATAAGAGTTTGTTTTTGGTGCGCGTTTTTCATCGGTTAGTGGTTATAGGCTGAGGAACGTAAGAAATACACAAAACTGTTATTTTTGCAGGTGAATTGATGACGATGATGATGATGATGATGATGATGGTCCTTACCCCTACAAGGTTTGAGCTAGACGACATTTACATTAAAAAAATACGTCTAATCCTATTGAAACCAAAACAAAGTACCGCCAGTTCGACTGGATCATTTAACTTATTAAAACTTAAGTGAACATCGCCAGAGGCTTTTTTGGTGTGGAGCCAGCAATGCTAATGTTAAGCAGAATTGGTAGGAAACTGACCAAGAATTGTGGACTACCAATTCGGAATAACTAAAAGTAAATTTTATTTTCTCCTTTGAAAACTATTACCAAACATTAGTAAAATGACAGGCTTCTGAAATAAATCTTAGAACTCTTCTTTCTAAAGTACTTCTAAATGTATCATTTTAGAGCATTTGCACTAGAGATTTGAAAATTCACACTCGAGTTAAGTGGTTTGAAATTAGTCCTTGATTCCTAGAAGTATAGAATGAAACTACTCAAAATTTAGGGCACATACAAAAAAGTTCATTAGCAGACTTCTCAAAGCTTCGGGAAGAATTTGAGGGAACAAGCCTTCTTAAAATTTTGGAACTTTCCAGAGGTTCTTGAGTTCTTCCCAAAAATTCAAGGTGAAACTTCCCAGAAGTTCAGGAAAATGTTTTCCAAAATTTCAGGAGGAAACTGACCAGGGCCAATAGTTTCTCAAAAATTCAGGAACAAACTTCTACAAACCTCAGAACGATACGTCTAAGAAGTTCAGGAGAGAACTTTTCTGAAGTTCAGGAGAAGACTTCCCAGAAGTTCCGGAAGAAATTTCTCAAAAGTTTAGTAGAAATTTCCCGAAGGTGCTAAAGAGCTTTCCAAAAGTTTATAAGATAATGTTTCAGAATTCCAGAATCTGGATTTCTCGAAGTTAAGAACAGAACAAGAACAGAAAGAAACTTTCTTGAAGCATTGGGGGTACTTTCTAGAAGCTTGAGATTTCTCAGAAGTTCAGAAACAAACATCCCTGAAGCTAGGGAGAAAACATCTCAAATTTCAGACGAGGACTTCCAGAAATTTAGGATGAAACTTCCAACAAATTTAACAGTATTTTCATGAAGATTATAGAGTGGACTTTCTCAAAGTTTCAATATAATTTTCCTCGGAGTTCAAATGAGACTTTACCGAAGTTTCGAAAGAAAAAGCTCAGCCAAAACCTTTCCTGAATTTCAAGAAAAAACTTCTCATAATTTCAGGAACAAATTTTACCAAAGTTCACAAGTTTACTTCCCTTAAGTTCAGAAGAAGACTTCTCGAAGTTTATGAAAAAACCTCTTACAAATTTAAGAAGATTTCCCAAAAAATTCTGGAGAGATCCTTGTCAAAGTTTTGGAAAAATTTTCCTCACAGTTCAGGATTTAGAAGGAGATTTAGAAGTTTAGAAAGTACCTAAGTTCAGATAAAAGCTTTCCAATTTTTTTCTAGAAGGTTAGGTTGGGTTGTTAGATGTGAATTGTCAAAAAAATTTTGAGTGACTGCCAAGAAGTTCATGAGGATCAGGATAGAGCTTCCCTGAAATTCGAGAGGTGATCCGATGAAGCAGTCTATGGAATAATCATTTATATTTATGACCATAATGATATCTATTACTCATGACACCATATTATGGCAAACACCATCTTCGAAACCGTTTGTATCGTACTATGAGCTAGGACACAAACACAAATTACAATTGGTTAACGTCTTTCCCTGATGTTTATCAGAGAAGTATAGAAAAATTGCAAGAAGTTTATCAATATATCAGGGCTTATCAATATTTCGAAGGCTCTGAGAAGTTCAAAGGATGTTCTAATAATTAAAAAAAAATCCCTTTGAGAGTTTTAGAAGCTTTGGAACAAATTTGACTGCTTAACCGTAAGGTCAGAGAACTTCGAGATAAAATCGTTAAAGTGAGGTTGATCACTGCATTAATGCTTAAAGAAATATTGAAGGTCATAAATTAGTTGGTGATAACTACCCGAGCAAAAGATTATCCCAAATTGATAACAAGTTCTAATACCAGGTTATCATTTTTTGATCACTGAATATGCTATCATTGAGGCTGAAGAAACAGCCAAAATAACAGAATGAATAACAAAAAAATACTCGTTAAATATCATAATAATAACTTATTTTGTTATCACTGCGAACAACTCGATAACAAATCCTGTATTGTAAGCTAATTTATTGAAATAGTTTCAAATTATGTAATGCTAATCACAAAAAAAAATATTTTGATTAAAAGCAAAATTTCTTGTTCAAATATGCTGGAAATATTTATAGTTTTACAGTTCAACTTATAACGTTCAAAAAAAATTGTGAGTTGAAAATGATAACATATGGTAACAAAATTTGCCAATTGTGAAAACTAAATTTGTTATGCGATAACAGCGGAAATCAAAACGATAACTGGGATGACAGAACTTGTAACTTATATGATATCAGCTTGTTGGGTTCCTTTGCTAGGGTTGTCCGCATAATAAATTCCTCGGAAAATACTTCAAATAGCAACTTTGGAACAGCATTGCAAAAACATTGGTGTAATTCACAAAACAAGAGTGAAAAACATCAATATTTTTCTTCGACTATCAAAAATGACAGCTAAATTAATGAAAGCACTGAACTATGCATGCTGTAATATTTAAATGGCATTTTGAAAAATTTCGACACTACAATTAGCAGTCGAGTTCGGTTGCCGACTCGATCAGATTCAGTCGGCTTCTGTAATGCGCACTTTTGCTCGACTCGACAGTGACAAGTGTCGAGTCGAATTGCTGAACTCGACTTCTATAATTGATTAAGATCAATTGGTCGACTTTCATTGTTTGAAAGACTTTCAGACATGGTACAGTTTTCTATTTGTAATTATTTTCAAAAGTGATCAAGTGAAGCGTACATTTCAATTTTCCTAGTTTTCCTAGCAAAATAGTTACCGAATTATGTATGTAGATACTACTTTATCACACATGAAAAAAGGTCTAATAGACAAATCTCTCTCTGTTTTTCGAAAGGTCCCAAGTTATAATGATACTTTTTTCGCTTCTCATTTTTGAAAACACTTTTAAAAACAAGTATTTTAAAATAAAAAATATTAGACCGAAACAATATTTCAAACTATAAACTGTCATCGCGAGCGAACTCCTTGAAATTCTTCTTGAAAAAGCTATTCTTTTGACAGATAGGCTTGTTTCATATGTGACTTGCGGACTTCTTCACTATCGATCGCTTTTTGTTAAATTTCTTCTAGATGAATAAGCGAGTCGATTTAACATGTTTCGCTTTTATTCATTGCATAATAATGGCGTACTACTTGCGGACCTATTTCCTTCAACCATCACTGTTACACAGACACATTTAAAACAAACCAAACGTTTTTAAGTATACGTGTGGCAACACATTTAAAAAAAATCAAGTAATTAGGTTTAACACAGCTGAATAATAGCAAAGGTTGGCGGAAAGTAAAAACGCCAAAGTATTGCTCAACCCTTTGCTGTTTAATCTTAT